>JALMGJ010000003.1:51914415-52116915 GCA_023362775.1 Charina bottae | reverse complement strand
TGCTCTTCGAGCAGGAGTCGCGAGTCCAGGAGGACCCCCAGATTCCGCACTGGATCTGAGTGAGGTAGTGCAACCCCACCCAGAACCAAAGATGACAACTTCCCGGATCTAGGGGGGCCATCAATCCACAGCCACTCCGTCTTACCAGGGTTCAGTTGAAGCCTGTTGTTCCCCATCCAGACCCCCACAGCCTCCAGACACTGAGATAGGGCATCGACCGCATCACCTACTTCACCCGGGATGGAGATGTATAACTGGGTATCATCAGCATATTGGTGATACCTCATCCCGTGGTGACGGATGATCTCGCCCAGCGGCTTCATGTAGATGTTGAACAGGAGAGGAGAGAGAACCGATCCCTGAGGCACCCCACAAGACAGGTGTCGCGGGTCAGCTCTCTCCTCTCCTATCAACACCGACTGGGAATGGCCCCAGAGGAAGGAGGCGAACCAGCGCAAAACCACGCCACCCGCCCCCAACTCCCTGAGCCGCCCCAAGAGTATACCATGGTCGATGGTATCAAAAGCCGCTGAGAGATCTAAGAGAGCCAGGATGGACGCACTCCCTCCATCCCGCCCTCGCCAGAGATCATCCATAAGCGCGACCAATGCAGTCTCTGTCCCATATCCTGGCCTGAAACCTGACTGAAAAGGGTCCAGATAATCCGTTTCTTCCAGAATCCTCTGGAGTTGCAATGCCACCACCTTCTCAACCACCTTTCCTAAAAAGGGAAGGTGGGAGACTGGGCGAAAATTGCCCAGAATAGTAGGGTCCAAAGACGGTTTTTTGAGGAGGGGGTGCACCAGCGCCTCCTTAAAGGCAGCCGGGAACACCCCCTCACTCAAGGACGAATTTATAATCGCCAGGACCCAGCCACATGTCACCTCTCTAGCTGATTTCACCAGCCAGGAGGGACATGGGTCAAGTTGGCATGTGGTGGCATTTACAATCCCAAGGATCCTGTCTACTTCATCAGGCCCAACAGGATCAAACTGCTCCCAGATAACATGGTAAGTACGAGCCTCTGGCATCTCCCCAGATCTTGTCTCACGCTTGGAGTCCAACTTGGAATGAATCTGAGCGATTTTGTCCTGCAGATGCTCAGAAAACTCTTCCGATCGGCCCTGTAGATGGGTCTCCCCTTGCTCCCAACCCAAAAGCGATCTTGTAATCTTAAACAGGGCCGTCGGACGGCATTCTGCGGACGCAATAAGAGCGGAGAAATATTCACGTTTCGCCGCTCTTACCGCCACAAGGTAGGCCTTAACAGCAGCTCTAGATTGTGTTCGGTCAGATTCCGTCTTCGTCTTTCTCCAGCGGCGCTCTAGACGTCTCTTAACCCTCTTCAAAGCCCTCAACTCCTCCGTAAAACCCTCTTCAAAGCCCTCAACTCCTCCGTAAACCACGGAGAGTGATGGGCCGAACAGGGCCGGAGAGGTCGCATAGGCGCGATCTTGTCCAGGGCTCCGGCTGCTGCCTTGTTCCAGGCTGCAGCCAGGACCTCCACTGGACCGTGAAGCAAGTCCTCGGGAATAAGTTCTTAGTTTCAGATCCTAGTTTGCAAGCAATAACTCAGATATCACCAGAAACTGATTTAACGTTCCACAATAGAAATACTAAAGCTAAGCTTATAGGTGGAGGAAGCAAGATGAGGATGAGCATATGGAGTGAATGAGAGAGCACTTGGCTTGTTCTTGAACCAATAAAGATTGGTTTATTGTCTGTGACTGCAGTGTTTAAACAGATCCTGTAAAATCATCATCATCATCATCATCATAATCATCATCATCATCAATAAAATCAACACTGTATGATATTATTATCTATTTTTAATTACACAATGTTTATGAAGAAAGTCTACTTTTTGGGAGAAAACAAAATTGTTGCTATCTTGGGTATGAAATGATGTGCAATAAGGAGGCCAATGCATCCTCTTCAAAGACTTGTGCTTGTTGGTTAACTATCCTTAATGGGATAGCTGGTAAACGACCAGTCTCCCACTGGCTAGGGATCTTGTTGTCCAGCTGCTAAAAGAATAAATATCCTGTTCTGCTCAACAGGATGGAAGAGCAACAAAAACATAATCTTAAGAGGAAAAGTATGCTTCCAGAAAAGCAAATGGAACTGTTTACCTGAGACAGTCTTCTTCTGAAATGGAAGTCCTAATAAACCTCTTGTGAAATTTAAGAAGAAATAATAGATTCTTGGAGCAGGTTTGGACTTCTCAATGAAATTTAAATAAGAGGCACAGTAAATATTTGATTCAATTAAAAGAAAGATGCCCCCAAATTTAAGACATCCCTCTCCCCCAAAGAGAAGACTAGATAGAAAACGTATATCTCTCCATCACTGAATTCTCAGAGAATCTTAAAATGACTCTGCCATTTTAAGTGACTTATTTTTATTTAGTCATTGTTAGATTTATATCCTTTTTTTTTTCCTGGAGCAAAAATGCTTGCTCCATTTTTCCTTAGCATCAATCTTATGAGGAGGGTTTAAGAACCAGTGACCAGCCCAAAATCACCTGACAAGTTTCCAAGGGTTGAGAATGGACTAGAATCAGGGATTCCTCAGTCTGGTTTAATACTGTAAACACTACACCAGACAATTTTACATGGGAATCTTTTTTGGTAAATACAGCAGACCAAATACAAACCACCCCAACATTTTTTAAAAAAGATGTTCTTGCAGTTCATTGTATCCGCCAAGTTTATTCTTTATCCTTAGAATAACAGTACATTTCTTAATCTTACTGTATCAAGATGTTCTTTTGCAAAGAATTACCTTTGGAACGATTCATTTAGCCTGGCTGCTGAGCTGGTTTGCACTGATGAGATCTTTCTGAGTTTGCCTCTATACTTTGGGGTGACCCCAGCAATGACTCAATCCAAGGGGAGGTACAAATGACTCCCAGCTACCCCCTCCCCCAGTATTTAGTTACACAAGACAGAGAGCAGAAACCCATTGCAGAAACATCTGAGTCTGAGAACATATCTTAAAAGTGAGATGATCCTGAATTTAAGATAGCTGCCCCTCCAGAAGATCATGATGATGATGATGAGCCTACATTGTATCTTCAAAAGCAATTGAACGCTAAAGTGACCTTTTTATTTTAAAGGTGACTGATGAGGGGGCAATACTCTAGATTAGTGTTTCTCAACCTCAGCAACTTTAAGATGTCTGGGCATCACTGCTCTAGATTAATGCAGTATTTAAAGGGTATGTGTATGTGTGCATACATGCCAAAATTTTATTAGAGTTCTATTCAATGATCAACTGTTCATTTCATCCATTAATAGTAGAACACACCGCTTATTTTAAGGGGGAAGGCAATAAGAGCAATTCCAATCTTGATCAGATGGATCAACATTTTTCATTTAAGAGAGCACAACTAATTAGTTAAAATCTAATCTGAAGGGTTGTGTTAGTATTTTGAGTTTCCCCCTCCATTTTTTGTTGTCTCGGCCATTAACTTCAATGGACCAAAGCAATGGAGGAAAAACAAATCGACACAGGACCAAGGGAGAAGTGTGTTTGTGGGGCTCAAATGAGCCTTCTGTCCCCAGACCAGACCTTTCAGAAGTTTTTAAAAAGATGCTAGTAGGACAGTCTTAGTGTGAGACATGTTCTTCTCCCTGTTCTTGGAGGTAGTTGTGGTGCTTTGCATCCATTAGCAGCTTTTCACCTTTGCTATTCTCTTAAACTCTCCTATTGTAACTTGTCCAGCTGCTGGTAGTGCATCAGCTGGCCCCATGTGAGCAATTCCTTGAAGCTTCACTGTTCACTCCATGCTCCAGCATGCCATCTTGAGAAATAATGTTAAGAAGAATCCCTATTAGACAATATCTTAGAAACAGAATATCAGGATCTAGGAAGGAATGACAGACAAGAGAGGAAGCTTGAAACATCTGCTCCTCCTATCCTGCCTCAAGTTTTCAGCAATGTTGTTCTTTCTTTAAAAAGTATCCCGTTGTTGTCACATACTGTAATGCATCCATGTACTTGTAGTTGTAGGCCTCCTGCTAGCAAGAACATGCAAAATGTCTCCAATGCAAGTATAATTGAACCCAGATGTCTCCAGCTGTTTGGATTAGAGCCACTGTTTACAAACTGAGGGGAGGGATTAGTTCCATTTTTGACTAGAGGCTGACCCACCGAAGCAGTTTCTTCCATATGTAAGCAGCCACCTCTCCGTGACCTTGCAGTCATGTGTGTGACAATCCCATTGCTACCTCTAGAAGACACAAGCCATGGCCAATGGAGGGTTAAATTGTTTGGCTGGAGTGTCATTCTTACCTGTGGTTATTTTTAGTTTATGGGGCTGGAAGGTGGGAGTGTGATAGAAAGTCAGCCTACTACACCAAGCCAAATTCTCCAAAAGCTAATCTTAAATATTTTTCTCCATTAATATCTATAGGCTACAGAAGTTTAAAACTAGTTTATGCGTTTAGTTTATACGTGGCTCTTAATGTCTCACCTGGAAGCATGCCAGTTTCTTTTAATTAAAACAATTGGGAAGAAATTTGCATTGCAACTGCACCTTGTAGCACCTTGTACCATCTAGCTGACCATGAATAATCTTGAAATGCTAAGAAGAACCAGGCTAATAAGGACTTGGATGGGAGACTGCCAATATCAGGGCTATAGGTTCGGCTGGGAAGCTGAAAAAACATTCCAGAAGATGACAGCGGCGAACCATTTCTAGATTCTTGCCAAATTGCTATATAGACGCATCCCCGAAGTCACCAGAAGCCAATTTTGACTTGAAGACAATTTTACTTACTGCAACACGTGGAAGGAACACTTTAACACTTCTCTCCCTTGTCATGATCCCAATGAAAAATGTGCCTGAGCTTTCATTCCCTTAAAGAAAAAACCTTCCAATGGCCCAGTGCCCATGATTAAGCTAAATAATATGGTTTGCTTCTAAGTGATACATTTTGACTTTAATGTGAATCAGGGAATGATCTATCAAGACAAGAAGATGCTTCTTTCCACACTTTACAGCTGTGTCTCTTCCTCTTTTGTCTTTTGCATTTTTTTTTCTCTTGGAGGAGTTAACATAGAAATGGAGCAGGGAACAACAAAGGTCATGCAGAGCTCTAATAATCAATTTTCCTCTTCCTTCTACCTCTTTTAAGTTCCTTGATTTCTTTCTCAGCTGGCCTTCCTTTTTTTAAAACTTTCACTTCAAATGCTTCAAAACATATACACACATATACATACACATGAGAATTATTTTAAAGATATCCCCAACACAGTAGAATAAATTGATTATCAATTGTGGGAACTGAAGGAAAGTCAACAAAAGGAAGTTCAACAATTGGGAACTGGGAAAATCAGTATTTTTAGAAACAGGATTTGGCACATAGGGGAATGATGTGAGCTCGTCTTGTTTCATGTCAGAAATGCAGGAAATAAAAAAGGGAAAAATATTAATTAAAATTTAAAAAGTTAAAACATTTAATAAAAATATAAAATTTATATAACTAGCCCAATGCCGGGCCACACTGATGGCAGAGGTGTTTCCGGCCAATAAGTCACTCTGTGTGCATGTCGGTCCCAAAGGGCACTGTAAAAGATGGGTAGTTGCTTGAATATTGCCGCATTCGCAGCAAGTGTCCTTGCCCTCAGGGAGAAACCCCAATTTTTCCATGTTATCTTTAGTTCTGGCCAAACCAGTACGCAATCTGTTTAAACATCTCCAAACCGTCCATTCCTCCTCCAAACCTCTGGGCAGCTCCTCAAGAGGTTCTATCCAATTATGAAGATGTTTTGCTTGAGATTTCCATCTTTTTAATCGTTCTGATTGAGGTGTAATAGCAATCTCCTCAGCGCAGTCTAAGAAGCTCCTTCTTGACTTCAATCTTTTTGTAGGAGGTACTCGGTTAAATAATGGGTGTGCCAGATCATGTAACACCTTTCCATATTCCACACCTTGTGCCACACTCCTTCTAATGCCTGGCGGGGTTATTCCCGCCAAGATATATAATTTATCAAGTGGAGTTCTCGAATTGATGTGAGCTGTCACATGATTTTGGTAGCATGAACTAGGTGGCCTAATCCAAGCGTGGTCATGGTTGTAGCACTTAGGCTGTTTCTGGTGCCTTCAAATGCCTGCTGTCATAGGCATCCATTCCAAATCCCAAAGATGTCAACAATGATGAAATGTGTGTTGTGATGTCACACTGCAAGTTTCACCCTTTCTTGCTGCCTATTCCCACATCCAGTTCATTCTAATATGTCTGCACAGTCATAGCAAACTAGTTGTTTACATATAGGGATATCTGTCTACTTTAACCAGCTTTCATTGTTGAACTTCCTTTTGATTCCACATCTGATCATCAATTTATTCTACTGTGTTGGGAATATCTTTAAAATAACTCTCATGTGTATGTGTATGTGTGTGCATACACACACACACATACGTATATTGCTTCCTTAACCATCTCCCTCTCCTTTTATATTTTCTAATCTATTATGCTATTCTTGATAGGTCTTGGTTCCCATGCTCCCTACTTGTATACTTTTCGCTCCAGATCTATTCTCTCCTTAGTCCCTGATAACACCATGAACTCAGTCTTTCAGGCAATGGGCTAGCCTGAATCTCATAGAAAATATTTCCTTTTTAATATTGAGGCTAAAAAACCCAAGGAAATTAAATTAGATATACAAGTGTGCTGAAATAACATGAAGGCTGTGGCACAAAACCAGGAAATCCAGAGATAAGACTTGACAAGCTGCCATTGAATTAGGAACGAAGAAGCACATTAGGACTAGAGTGTAGGCCATTCTGTTTTTCCTGGAGATAAGGCACCACACTGTTCCCATTTGGCTCAGCTTTGAGGACTCTCTATTCCATTGTTGCAGATTCCTAAAACCAGCAGAATGGCCATGATAACAGGACCTTAAGGGTACAACTAGCAAGAACCAAGTGCTAAGTCACATTACAATATTTCTAGTGGACAATTAGAAGTTATGTATAGTCGAAGGCTTTCACGGCTGGAATCCGATGGTTGTTGTGGGTTTTCCGGGCTGTGTGGCTGTGTTCTTGCAGTTTTGGTTCCTAACGTTTCGCCAGTAGCTGTGGCTGGCATCTTCAGAGGACAGGAGCACAGCTAGAAGATTCTCTCTGTGCCCAAGTGGAGGGTGTGTGTTCCTGCTGGTGTTTATAGCTGCTGAGAGGGTGTGTGTCTTCTGTGGGTCATTTACAAGAGATTAGGAGAGGGTTTTTTTGTGGTGATTAGGGGGTGTGGTGCTGTCCTGTGTGGGATTAGCACATCTATTGTGTGAGTTGTTTGTATCTTTCTGTGGTTGAGTAGAGTTCATTGACCTTTTGCAAGCTGTGTTTTTCAGGACTAATAATAATAATAACAATACAGTTACTTGTTAGTTGGGCATCAGGGTTGTTTTAATTCCTAATGACTTAACATGAACCATGCTTTCATCTTTGGCAGATGCAAAGAAGGAAGTTCATTGTGCATTGTCAGCAGGGTCCCAGATACCCAAGAATCTAGATGAAAGCTGTGATCCTGGTCAAGTAAATTTTCTTCTACCTCATGACAGTAAAAGTAGCAACCAATAAAGTCCATATCAGTTAAGTTGGGATACAGCTGTGTGTAAGTATTACAAAGTCTGTCTTAAAGAAAGGGAAAAACTTATATATGCAGGTACTTTGATGGCTGGGATCAAAATACACACACCAGCTACTTTCTTGCTGTAAGAGGGATGAATGTGGCTGCATGGCCAAAGGTGAGGGATCCTGGGAGTTGTTGCTCATCAACATCTGGAAGGCCACTTGTTTAACTCTGGCTAATATAAGCAGAGTTCTGGTGGATCAGATCAAAAGTCTACCTCATTCAGCATGGTTTTTGCTTCAGTGGCCATCTGCAGTCACTGGGTGGACTAACATTACACAGATTTGGGAGGGGGAATAGAAAAAGCTATGTAGCAGTTATGATTGCAAGACGAAAGAAAATATGGGTCTGTGCAGATGAGTCAAAGATGCATATGCATTTTTTTTCTTAAGTTTGTTAGGTTCTCAATTCCCTTCTTGGAATTATGTTGGCAGTCCAAAGTCCAGGAAGCAATCCTAGGAGAGGAATGATACCTATCTGCACTTTAATCCTCAGGGAAATTTCTTTTTTATTAGCTGGTACAAAAGGTGGCAACTTTATTTTGCTTTGAATCTTTGGATTCTCACCCTTTGTTCCTCAAGGTGGCTGCTCAGGAAATGCCTTTGTTAAAAAGAGAGGCTATCAATGCAAGGTGACCCTTAAAATACAGCTGATTACAGCTTTGGACTATCTGAAAGAAATTGCCACACAATAGGCAATGCCATTAAATGTCCATTACTGCAGCTGTCACTCACAAGTCTGTGACTTGGAAGCCTCTTACTCTATCTCTTCTCCTGCATCTAATTCGTGGGGTGGCTTACTTTGCCTTGGGCTTTTAGTGGTGCATCCATCTGGAACAACATGCTATGGTCAGTGTGAAAACTCACCCAGGCAAAAAGAAACCCCAATTCCTTTGCTTACTGATTGACAGCAGAGCTGTAATCACTGCACTACAAACATTCCACTGGGTCATTTTGCCCCCAAATCTGATAGATAACATCCTGTGTGTGTTTTCCCACAAGGCACAATTTCCTCTTGCTATGGTGCTTAAGATATTAGGGGTGGAGAAGTCTTAATATCCGCTATTGAATGCAGTTCTAGAGAAGGGCTAAGAGAAAAACAGAGCAGGAAAAAAATCCCAGTTGCTCTACTCTCTCTGCTTCAGGGCAGATTGCAAGATAGAGTGCTAAGCTCTAAATTGCAACCTGGATACTTTTATTTGCAAAGTTACTCCTTGTTATGGTTTGGGAGTTTAATATAATGCTTTGCTTTCTGTTGTGGTTGAGTCCTTGCATCCTGAGAAGTAGATATTTCTTCAAACGATTTAGCAAACCCTACATAAATTATCCAAGCTATGGTAAACTATTAGGTAAATAGCCACAATTGTTTGTCTTTCCTGGCATTAAATGCAAATCAGTTTACATCAGCATGCATGCATTGCTTTAGAGTAGTGTGTTCCAGAGGGCTGGAATAAAGCTTTAAGGAAGAACATATAAAAGTTTATATACCATTTTTGGCACAGCTGGATTACAATTTTTGATCACTCAGAAATACATCTCTACATGGAATGGACAAAATGGCCCCTTAAGTAAGTGACCAAGGTAGCTCAGAAATGGCAAGACTTTTCTTTCACACTTTAATCTAATAAGGAACAAGCTCTTAAACGGTTTAGTGGGCAACAGCTTCATCTGCATTGTCCAAAACGGCTTGCAATAAAGTCGCACAGCGATCTGTCTTCAAAGATCTCCTCGCACTGCCTTCTGCTTTCCCAATTTTTAGAGATTGTTCCTTCCTCCAGAGGAGGACGATTTCTCATTATGCTCAAGTTTGATTACTTAATTGTATCTTTTACGATAAATTAGAATGAACTCAAGTGGAAAGTTTTCATTCTGCAATAGCGTGAGAACGGGAAAGGGCCCTGCGGAATGTAATCCATTGTTATCAAAAAGCTGGGACTAGTTACGAAGCTGTCTCTTTTCACTGAACCAGCAGCAAAGCAGAAGCCTTTTCATTCTGCAGGCTGAACTTCCACTGGAATTCCCTCAGTGGAAGTAGAAAGACCACTGAAGTGATGGATCCACACAGACTGTCTTATTTCCTCCTGGGCTCTAATGTGCATATTGTATGTAGGACTGCTAAGTTTATAACTAAGGCAACGGTCATTAGAACTCAATACATTGAACAAGTTGGGGTATCCTGTAAGTGAGATTCATATATCTGATTTCTGACTCTATGTATTATCACATATGTATTTTATTATTGCATTTTTATCTCTGTATTTCATTTCATTTATTTTATTTTATTGATAAGGTCACAGGACTAATCAATTAATAAACTACTACTACTACTGATGGATCCATGCTACGGAAGCGTCTATTGAGTTAACGCCTATATCAAATTGAAATTAGTGGCGAATTTCCTTGCAATCGTGCAGGGACCAGCGCATTCTATTTCTGTGCCCAGATCTGCACCCACAACACTGCATAATATTCCTTTCTTACCATAGATCCCTTTAATATTGAAAAAAAATGTTTTGTGTCTTAAATTTAGTGCTATGTTAATTCCCATAGCAGCAACTTTAAGCTGCTGGACTTCTGGGCATAAATTAGCTAGAAATGAAGCTGTTTTAAGAAATTCCTTTCTTGATTTCAGGCCCAGCTCCATCTTTTTACTGTTCCACCATTCTATCAATGAACTTGTAAAAAAATAGCTTTTCATTGTTCTATCAATGAACTTGCCAAAAAAAAAAAAGTCATGTTGAACAGGGACCAGTGAATAAGTGGAGGGGCATTCCTGCCATAGTGCATAGTAGCTAGTTGGAATGGAAATATTTGCCTACAATGAAATGAAATGAAGGACACGTACCAGTCAGCTGTTTACCAGACAGCACAAATAAGAAAAACTTATTTTGGTGCATAACCCAAAAAGATGGGTGGAGGTTATTTTCTGAGTGGGTGGGAGTGGGGTAGAGGATGGTGTCTTGCTTTCAAGAAATGGTCAGTGGTCTGTATTATACTTACACTTGAGCAAACTAAATATGCCATTGAGCCAGAACCAAAGCTGGCTTTATGGATCATGCTGATCAACTGTATCACATTGAATTATTATGGCTTATCAAGTAAGCCACGATGAGCTAGGTAGATGCAACATACTAAGAATTACTCAGGGGTAAACTGTAGTTTATAAGCCACAAAGATTAGATATGCATAACACACCAAATCAAAATGAGTAGACTGTATTTTGGCTTAGCTGACAGAAGGTGTTCACTTGTTCTGTTCGGAGTATGAGACCACCAGAACTTTAAGAAAATAGTTTTTATTATTATAAAAAACTATTTACAAAGTTAACTCCATAAATGCAACTGAAGATTGCTTGGATCAGCTAGAGATTCACAACTGGTTGCACTTGGAGGTAGGCAGCTATGCAGTGGCACAACTAGTGTTCACAACAACATGTAGAACAACAGTTCTGGATCAAGATACCAGGTTGGTTGGGTTCTTCTGAAATTTATTTATCCATCCATCCATCCATCCATCCACCCACCCACCCACCCACCCACCCACCCAACCATCCATCCATCCATCCATCCATCTATCACTGCCCATCTCCCCCCAAAAGGGGGACTCTGGGCAGTTTACAACAAAGTCAGTAATTAAAACATATAAAATACAATATAACAACCCTAAAAAATAAATTAGATATAAATATAAAATCCAATAGGCTATGAGGTTATATTTAAAAGAGCTCTACGGCGCAAGCCAACCCCAAGTGGAGCTGTTACCCTTCCCATCCCAGGCGAGGTGGCAGAGCCAGGTCTTCAATTGTTTCCGGAAGGTCAGGAGTATGGGGGCCTGCCTCATCTCCAGGGGCAGAATGTTCCAAAGGGCGGGCGCCACTGTAGAGAAGGCCCGCCTCCTGGACCCCATCAAGTGAAACTCCTTTACCGATGGGGTCCGTAGCATGCCCTCTCTGCATGACTGGGTGGGGTGGGTCGATGTTCTGGGGATGAGACGGTCCCTCAGGTAACCTGGTCCCATGCCATGTAGGGCTTTAAAGGTGACAACCAACACCTTGAATTGGACCCGGAAGCAAACTGGTAACCAATGCAGCTCGCGCAGCAGAGGTGTCACATGTGCCGATCTTGGGGCACCAATAACTGCGCACGCAGCCGCATTCTGGACCAGCTGAAGCTTCCGGATACTCTTCAAGGGTAGTCCCATGTAGAGCACCTTGGAATAGTCTATATGGGAGATGACATGGGCATGAGTGACTGTACGGAGGGCATCCCGGTCCAGGAAAGGGCATAGCTGGCGCACAACATGAAGTTGCGCAAAGGCCCTTCTGGCCATGACTGCCACTTGCTCTTCGAGCAGGAGTTGTGAGTCCAGAAGGACCCCCAGGTTCTGCACTGAGTCTGAACGGGGTAGTGCCACCCCATCCAGATCTAAGGATGACAACTCCCTGGATCCAGAGGCGCCATCAATCCACAGCCACTCCATCTTGCCAGGGTTCAGCTGAAGCCTGTTGTTCCCCATCCAGACCCCCACAGCCTTCATGGGGGAAGAGAGAGAAAGATTGTTGAAGAATCTAAGTAAGACAGAGACTTGGAACACACTTGGTTTGACAAGGTACTTCGCAGTTGAAGTTGGGTGTGAAGCAATGCTTGAGCAGAAGGGCAGGGACTCTAGAAAGGGTCAGATCTGCCTGAGAATTGTGGTAGGAGCAAAGCCAGCTGTCTCTAGGATAGGAGGTAAGGGAGTAAAGAACATCTTCAGGGAGCAGACAGAAATGTCCATTTCCTGCTTAAGAGTATTTCAGAGGCATCTGATTGGCCACTGTGAGAAACCAGTTGCTGGACTAAGATGGCCTTGATCTGTTCCAGGAGAGCTCCTGTATTCTTATGTAGCATATGCATTTTAAAATAAAACATGCATACAGAAGGTATTTCTGGATTTGTACAGAACGTCTATCCATCAGCAGTATGCAATTTGAAGTACTCACATATCTGGAATTAGTGAGAAAGGACTTTGCTGTCTGTATGATTTAGCAAGCTGAATTCCCCAATGAACCATTGTGTTCAATATGTAAATGCAACTATAAACCCCAAAACCAGAGGCTTTTTAGACACTGCATATTTTGAAATTGACACAAGAAGAATGAAAACAAGCATAGATTACATTCATATTTGTCTTTGTCTTTTCAAGCATCATTAAAACACAATGGAATCCTTAACATGCTCTTCATTATATCCATAGTGCTGTTAAAGTTTCAAAATATGCCCAATTACACCTCACTTTGCTACAAAATTGATCTCTCCCTCAACCATTTACTGTACATCTAAGCAGCATCAACATTAAGAATATATAATTATGTTTGGCAGGAGATACAATGACAGATGTAGAACTCCTGCATTTAAACTCAAGATCACTGTTCTAAATGATTTTTACATAATTGCTGTATTTTTTTATCCCAAACTGAAGGTATAAAAAGTCCTAAATGAAGAGTTGCATACATACTTTCATAGATGCATTATTCTTCCTGTAAAAAAATAACATCACAGTAATTAATGAGCAGAGAGCCAGTTTGGTCTAGTGGTTAAGGCACCAGGCTAGAAACCAGGAGACTGAGTTTTAGTTCCACCTAATTAGGCACAAAGCCAGCTGGGTGGCCATGGGCCAATCACTCTCTTTCAGCCCTAGGAAGCAGGCAATGGCAAAACACTTCCGCAAAACTGAAATCAGGAGTCAACACTGACTTGAAGGTACACACACACACACACAAAAGAGCCACCCATACAAATTTTTTTTTTCATTAGAGTTTCCTCTGAACAGAGAACATGTTTCAGTATGATACAAAGAAGCATTTGCTTTTCTACTGTATGCCAACTTTGTTTATGGGAATGAAGAATACTCTTTGCTGGAGAGATCATGAGATCACCCACATGTACTCCGGACAGCTGCACCTCATGAGTAGATTGCAGGAACCGAGGTTTTTGTGGTCCGTTCATGAGTCGAGTGGCTGGGAGTTGAGGGATTTCAACCAAGCTCACAGCCATAATGCAGCCTATATGGACATAAGGTTTACCGAGCCTCATTTCTTAAACACATTTGAAAATTCCCGGTTGGGGGAGATGGATAGTCATATAAATTTAAATAATAAATAAAATAAATAAATAAATAAAAATTACTTCTTAACTGCTTTTCAACTATTAGGAACCTTTGGATTGACAAGTTTTATAGCATTCACTGGCGAGTTTCCTTTAATCCTTAGTGAAAGAAGTTATAAATAAAAGTTTAAGGATCTAAAAAAAATCTTTTTTTTTAATAAACAGCAAAAGGATATTAGAACGTTGATTTTGGAAAGTTATAAACAGACTAAGGGTCCAGATGGATTTGAAATAAGATTTTGAAATTAATTATAAGAATCCTTCCCATGGGAAAATGCTGTTGTTTTGAATTCTTAAAAAAAATACATGATAGGATGGGACTTTGACGGTTGCGCCACTAGAGGGAACTAAAAGGAAAAAAGATTGTAATTAAAGGAGAAGAACACTTAAATTTGACTTACTAATGCAGAATGGAACAAAATAATTTAACATTGGATGTATTGAAGGATAACCGCCCAGGGTCCCTCCTTGTGAGGGAGATGGGCAGGATATAAATGTGATAAATAAATAAATTAATATTTGTGAACAATAGACCCAGAAGTTAATTTTAAGGCTGTCTGCCATTATAGATAGACTGTGTCTGGAAGATGTTATGGAAGAAGAGAAAGTTTTAATGGCAAGACTGAGAATGATTTGAAAGTGGATTTAAAAATGACAGGAGTTAAGAAGTAATTTTTATTTATTTATTTATTTAATTTATTATTTAAATTTATATGACTATCCATTTAAAAATGACAGGCTATAAGAATGATATGGAAAGAGATGCTACACTGGAAATACAAATGAAACTGGCTGTTGTCTTAATAATTAAAAGGGATATACAAATAACAAACCAAAAGAGTGACTTAGATAACTTCCCTATATTGGATTTACAAAAGAGACCTGATAAAGTTCTGAAGGATTTTGTGAGAAGAAACAAAGAAAAAATAAAAAGAAATAAAGTTCTAGGACATTATTTGAAGGCATTTAAAATCAAGATTGTTAAAAGTAAAAGGAAGGAATATAAAGTTGGTTTATTTGATCAAGATTAAAATAGATATGTTGTTATCTCTGGTAACCCTTAATGGACTTTTGCTGACCAGGACTGAATGACGAGTCTTTAAGGATTTGTTTATAGATAAGAGATGAGATGAGATATGGGAAGAAGAGATCATCTGTTGTATTTTAAGAGAGGGTGATAAATTACTAAAATTATTTATAGTTGTGATGAAGGGAGAAGTCATTTCTTTATATATTTCTTTTCTTTTTCTTTAAAAATAAGGTAAAGGTTCCCCCCGCACAGTTGTGCAGTCGTGTCCGACTCTAGGGGCTGGTGCTCATCTCCGTTTGTTAGCCGAAGAGCCAGCGTTGTCAGCGTTGTCCATGGTCATGTGGTTGCATGAACACGCGGAACGCTGTTACCTACCCACCGAAGTGGTACCTATTCATCTACTTGCATTTGCATGCTTTCGAATTGCTAGGTTGGCAAGAGCTGGAGCTAGTGCGGGAGCTCACTCTGTCACGCCCAACACACCCCTTTTTCTTTTTCTTTACTATATTGTTATTTTTTTCTTCTTTTCTTTTCTTTTCTTTTCTTTTCTTTTCTTTTCTTTTCTTTTCTTTTCTTTTCTTGTTTTGTTTTTTTCTTTCTTTCTTTCTTTCTTTCTTTCTTTCTTTCTTCTGCACTTTCTATTTTTTCTTTTTTTTCTTTTTTTCTTTTTAGTTTGTATTAGTTTTTATCTTTTTAATTGCAACGTTTAATACAATTATTGTAAAAAAAGAATGCATTTTGTTCAATGCATTTGTTCTGCATTGAACAAAACCGATCAAGACTTGAAGCATGTACATGAGGCTCCCAGATGTGTCATGACAAGCACATCACAGGATATTATTTCATCCTGAACAATAAATCAAGGCAGTGTTCTACATTTTCAGTGTGGTTCTAAATTTGTAATGTCCTCAGATGTCCTTGTCCTAAACAACTGAGGCAATTCAAAGCTGATTCTGCAAAGCCTAGACATAAAAAAACTTGGACATAATGTATCTTGTTATGCTTGTTATATCTTCATTTTGGCTTTAGAACCACCAATTCATTGCTTGCTAATTGGCCAGATTGCTTGGAGGATAAAGAATTTTGCTTGCTAGTAAATGAATCACGTTCATCCTAATTTGTTTGAGTATCATCATAAACTCATCTTCGTAAGAGGTCTTTTAAAGACCTGATTTATGATATTGCAATATCAATCCTACAATCAACTCTTGCGCAGAATGCTCTTTAAGGTAGTAATTACAAATGCTAATCTCTCTTTTCACATAATGGAAGTTATATATAGCGTATCTATTTATTTTATACCAGATAACCTTGTGTCCTGTTGGGTCATCCTTTGAGAGAAAGGTGGTGCAGTCTGATGTGACCAGAATGAACATTAAATTTTAGGCTGACCATATATTTTTTACCCCAATGCTGGATGGTCCTGTGATCATCTAAGAAGAGTATGTATCATAAATAGAAAAATAATTGTAGTGGCAAATGAACTTCAATAATAAGTCAATATTTACTTACCTAAACAAATAAACAGAATGACCATGGGTGGGTAAAAAAGCAGTGGGAATGGGAGCAACTTCCAACTTCCTGCCAGCTTCCCCATTGACTTTGCATGTGGGAAGCTGGCAGGGAGCATCAGAAATCACGATCATGTGACCATAGGGATGCTGCAACAGCCACAACTTTGCAAATAAAACTGGTCTGAACATTGTGGAAATTTCAATTCCACAGGAGTAATGGGTCCCGGATTTTTTATGCATTATTTAAGTTAGTGGATTTTAGGTACCTTGATTCAAAAATTGCTGTGGTATAATGCACCGTTTGGGCTAACTTGAGGGTACAAGCAGACAAACAGATAAACACAATGAGATTTTTAGTAGTAGATAGATAAATGCTGGAATTTTTTTTTGGCCATATTATTTACTCCCTCTCGAAAGGAAAGGAGTGATGCTGGTAAAAAGGAGTGGTGCTGGACAAAAGAGGTTTAGAGAGATGCTTTGAAAGCAGTGATACATTCATAAAAATAACCAATACCATGATCTGACACTTAGTACAGACAATTTCTGATCATACTAAAGAACTTCAGGTCATACCTGGAAGAATGACTGGATGGGATATTTTCATAGGTAACCCAAGGGGAGCAAGAAAGAATCTGTACTTTGAATTCCCTCTTTGAACCTGGGGGCAAAGTTGTTTTACCCTGTTTGACCCACTTTGCTTCTTCTTCTTACCCTTAATGTTTTCTTATAGTGCAACCATTTCACATTCTATTCAAAAACAAATCATGACAGAAAACTAGATGCTAGAAAGAAGAGTTGTAATCTGTAACATTTGAATGACAGTTCCATATTATGTATATGTGTGTGTGCCTCTGTGTTTGCATATGTATGTTTGTAGCACTCTGGATTGCAATCCCACTTGTTCAGTCAATGCAACTAAAATGTTGGGTTTTGTTTATAGTTTATACAGCATACTCCCCCCCTCCTTTGTACTGATCTTTGAAGTTAAATATTCTCCACTTCAATTCAATAAACATGCATATCTTCCAAAACTTGGAACACCATTATTGAAATTATTGAAGAGGAAAGGAATGTGTTTCTCTCCTCAAATTTGTTTTGACATGTTTCATCTGAAATGTATATGAGCAATTTTTTTTAAAAAAAATAGAGAAAAATATCCTGAAATGAAAAGTTAGGTACTTGAAGCAAATTTTTAAACAACATTTCAAAGTGAGGGAGGCATGTAATTAATGTCCTTTTTATGTTGTGGAGGGTTTTCTTGCACTTGAAAACATCTGGGCATTGGTGTTGACAGACAAAGGAGGCCTGAATTTTTTTCCCACTTTGTTTTGAGCTTTATTTTTCTTCTGCGTTTTAGTGACACCTGAGGAAAAAAATTCCCCAATCCAGCCTACATTGGTCAAAAAAGAACTGGTCCAGTCACTTTGCTGATAGGGCAACACAGAGTGTCAGCCAGGGATGCTTGAAAATCAACAGTCTTATGACCACCTACATCAATTTTGGCAGTTGACACTGGGCAAAGCACCACACAGTCTGTGTATCTTTTAAATTATTGGTATCGTCAGGTGAAGTGTAGATTGGATTACAGAGGTGAAATTGGTAAACTAGGAATGAAATTGTGACTCTATACTTTTGAATTTACTTAAATAATTATGGTAGATATTTCATAGGACTGGAGTAGACAGTCTCTTAATTTCATAGCTTAATTTCAAAATTAGCATTTGGCTCTTTAAACCTATGGTTCACATTTCAAGTAGGAGTGAAAGTCATTGCCATTGGCCCTCAGATTGATAAATTACCTAATTTGTTGCTGCATAGGAAGTCAACACATAAATGTGGGGTAGCAATCTTCACAGTAGCTTATGTTATCATGTCTGAAAGGAAAAGCCACCTGAAGTTAGCAGCAGTTTTATGAAAATCTCTTCTGTTTATGAAATACAGTGGAGTTTTCGTGTGATTGAATCAAGACTTTTTTTTTAAAAAATGTGGATACTGAAGATGCAATACTAATCTCTTGCTGAAGGACTCACAAGAATATAAAGGAATTACATAGAAATATTTTCAGATTCTATGGTACTCTTAAAATGCACACACAGAAAAAAACTTTTGGCAAAAAGGATAAACTCGTTAGATTTGGACAGGATTTTTAAAAAAGTGATAAAGATTCAGTGTGTGTATGGGGGGATTGTATAATAATTGGAGACGGGAGTTATATTTAAAATGCTTAGCAATTGTTCTTATTATGGCATCATTTAGATGTGTTGAGCTGTAATGCCCATCACATCCAATCATTGCTGGCTAGTGACTGATGAAAGTCAATAAGTTGGAGGGAACTAATATAGCTCCTCCCCCTCCCCCCACTAATATCATTGTTAATATTCATGGTGAGCCTCTAGCTAGGGCAGGATATACTGTATGATCTAATAGATATCATAAGCATGCCGCATTAACTGTAAAGTTCTTAAAAGCCCTGTGTTGCCACTTTTGAGTTTATGGCCAGTAGGGGCTGTTGTGACTTCATATAGGCATCACCTTTCAGCACATTATTACAAATGAGACTTCTGGAACATTTGCCAATAATATGCCCATGACGTTGCCTGATGTTATGGTTTTAGATATGTAGATAGATATGGAGCTCCTGACAGCTTGCCTTATGGCCAAGTGATAGCACTTATAGGTCACCAACCAGACTTTATGCTTCTGATCCTCATTATCTACTGACTCAAGTATCTAGCTCAGTATAGAAATCTCTCTTTAAGAGGGAAAAGCCAGTTCTAGTTCCTCTACTGGGAAATCCATGTTTCCTTAATCATGCTTATTTGAAACACTTGATTTTACAGCTTTGGCAAGAATAATGGGATCTCACATTACAGGCTAAGTTTTAATGCAGCTGTTTAGCCAGAAGAGTTTTAGCTTGAGTTAACTTTTTAAATAGATAGAATTAAAGCGTGAAATATTAAAGTTGATTTTACATGTTTTTAAACTTGAGTCACCCTGGATATGCATTTCAGCAGAGGAGGATGCATGTTTCTCTGTGTCTGAAATTCCAAGCTCAAACTCCTGTACAAAATCTACATTAGTTTGAAAAGATATGTTTTGACTTGTCCCATCAGCTCACATTGTTCCAATTACACAGGGGTTGTAGAGCCAAGTTTGGAGATATTTTTACTGAAGAAAAATAAAAGGAAGCCATTGATATTTCCATGATAAAGGAACAGAATCTCCAGAACAAGAAAGCCATAATGTTGGGTTGGATCCATTTAGTGAGATCCATTGAAATCAATGGGACATGACTAGCTTAAGACCCTCTGATTTCAATAGGTCTATTCTAATCCTGAGTCTTGATTAAACCTATTTTTTTAAAAAAACCCAGAATGCTGAAGAGCTTTGTAATGATAAATTTTGAATTTTTCAAGATGTAAAATACCAACTATGAAATCTGCTACCTTTCTTTAAGATGATCATCATCTCATCAGTAGCAACAACAAAACAGTAAAGGGCTAAGTTCAAATTATATCAGCATTTTGTACAGCCATGCAATTCTTTTTGTTTGGTTATTTATATGTAAAAACAGATATACAGTAAGTAACTCTGCCCTGTGTGGGGCCCCCAGTTTAATTTCAAAAGAACTTTTATTTATGTCCTGTGACTCTATGACTGTGATATACTGTAAATAATATATAAGATGCCAAAGTAATAGTGAAATCCTATATATCCTATACTCAGATATACAGTAAAGGTAAAGGTACCCCCCGCACATTTGTGCAGTCGTGTCCGACTCTAGGGGCCGGTGCTCATCTCCGTTTGTTAGCCAAAGAGCCAGCGTTGTCCGAAGACGCTTCCACGGTCATGTGGCCGGCATGATGCACGCGGAACGCTGTTACCTGCCCACCGAAGTGGTACCTATTCATCTACTTGCATTTGCATGCTTTCGAATTGCTAGGTTGGCAAGAGCTGGAGCTAGTGCAGGAGCTCACTCTGCACGCAGGGCTAGGGATTCGAACCTCCGAACTTGCAATCTTCCGATCAACAAGCCTGGCATCTTACCCGCTGAGCCACCACGCCCCTGATACTGATATACAGTAGTTCTATGTAATATGAACCCATGTAACTGCAGAGAGTAATACAATTTCCTGTCGGTATTTTCCTTGATTTCTTCTTTTCCCCATTAAGACCATTCTTGGACTTCCTTGTTGTTTCCCATTTTTTCTCTTTCACTCCCAACAGTTCAGTGACCTAGGTCAGTATCCTCTCTTTATTTGCACTACTTATGTCTAGGTAATAAAATACATTGTGCAGAGAGGAACAGAAAATAACTTGTAACACATAAGAGAAATCCAAGTATTAACTCTGATGTAGTCACATACAGTACATGCTGCAATAATCAAGCAGAGGAAGAATGGAAGATAAGAAAGTACAAATGGGTACTGACCAAGGTCCACATATGTGGTCTAATTATAGTTTTGCTGGACAGGCCAGCCAAGAGCTTACCTCTCTGAGATGCCCAGCCCAAACCCAATCCTTCTGATGAACCCACCTTCTGCCACCAAAAAACCCAACCCTCTCTAGAAGTTCAAGTGATACTGCCTCCTCCCCACTGTGTTCCAGTTTTGCTATGTCACTGAAGAAAGTGACCTCCTGGGGAGTGCAAATGGTTACTTTTATAAATTCAGACCCTCTCTTTTTTTGTCCCTTTCAGCTTTTCATATAGGTAAAAGTAAAGGTTCCCCCGAACATTTGTGCAGTCGTGTCCGACTCTAGGGGCTGGTGCTCATCTCTGTTTGTTAGCCGAAGAGCTAGCATTGTCCGAAGACGCTTCCACGGTCATGTGGCGAGCATGACGTGCACGGAATGCTGTTACCTTTCCACCGAAGTGGTGCCTATTCATCTACTTGCATTTGCATGGTTTCGAATTGCTAGGTTGGCAAGAGCTGGGGCGAGTGCGGGCGCTCACTCCGTCACGTGGGACTAGGGATTGGAACCTCCGAACTTGTGATCTTCCGATCAACAAGCCTGGTGTCTTACCTGCTGAGCCACAACGCCCCCTCAGCTTTTCATACATCTCACCAATTTGAAGCCAGCTTCCTCCTATATCAATGTGACTTTCAGTGCTTGAAATATCTTGGCTTTGCAGATCATTCTCCTTCTGTGATAGTACCAGGCCGTTACATAATTTTGGAAAGAATTAGACTTGGGTGTGTATTTCTAGCTCTGAAAATTAACAATGTCTACATACTATAGTTACTTGCTGCCTGAATTATGGGAGCATCCAGGTTGTTAATCATGGGAAACTCTTCCAAATTACAACTCTTTAGCCTGTACTTAAACTTTCTTATCTGTGACATTCTGACTCTGAACTGAAATAATGCAGACAATGTCCATTTGTGTCTGAAATGAGAGTTCCCCTTAATCATATTAATTATGGCTTTTCTTAACTGAAATGTCTCCATGTAAGAGAGACTGCAAAGAATAGGAAAGGTTAAACACCAGAGACCTGATTATCCTTAAATGGGCATTTTCCATTCTTAATCTTTAAGTCATTTAAGGACATTGCTTGAAAAATAATCTTTTGCCAGCTTATGTGAGTTTGTGCAAGCACACATAAAACATGAGTAAAACAAAGGCTAATGTTATCCTTTCCCTTTCTTTGGGTACCATTGGAAAAATAAAAATACACCAAAATTATAATATGATAGGAGTAGCTGCAATCTACAGATCAGTTACATGATGGATCTACTATGCAACTGTTTAGTGAGAAAGTTGAGGGTTTGAAGGTTTATTTCATAACTTTTGACATAAACTAGACATATTTAAATAAGCCTTGCTTATTGTGCTTTTCCCAATACCTACTTTCTTCTGCTGTTTCCAATGTCAGACATAAGTTACAAATTCTTTATGTGTGTAAACTGGATTGATTGATTGATTGATTGCTGTTACTGTAAAATGCCAAGTAATTTGGCTGTAGCAGCATAAATAGATAATAATTAAATTACTCTTAATAGTAACATTTTAATATTGTGTTTTAAAAAAGTAATGTAGGTGGTATGATTTGAATATTGTAGCCCAATAGTTCTACCTCTGTTCCTCTCTGATTAAACAGGGTATCCAAGTTTTAAGGCATTGTAGTAATTAAAAGACACCAATCAAAGACAATATTTGTAGCTCAGGGTTGAACTGTGGAGTCCTTGGTGCTCTCTGAGCCTTGTTGTTTTCTTGCAGACGTTTCACTGCCCACCTAGGCAACATCCTCAGTGCGACAAGGGAGTGGTGTTTGCTCTCAGTTTATATACAGTGGTTTGCCCTGTTTGTGTTGGTGGGGGTCTTGTTCTCTCCTTGGGAATTCCTTGATTGGGCTGTTGTTTACTGCTTGGTTGATTGACTGAGTTAATAGTTCCTTGATTAAAGTCTAGTGTACTGTTTGATTGTCCATCTGGTGTTAATCCTGGTGTTAATCTTTGCATATCTGGGTGTTGATTGCTGGTGAGGCAGTGTTCTGATCTTTTGGCTTTTCTATTGTCTCTTTTGAATGGTATGTAAATGTTGTTTGTCTCTATGTGCCTGTTGATGGCTGACTTGTCAGAGTGCCAAGCTTCCAGGAATTCCCTAGCGTTCTTGGATTTGGCTTGATCTAGGATTCTTACAGTCTGCCAATTGAAAGTATGGTTAAGTCTGTCCATGTGTTGTGAGATTAAGGAATTTTCATCGTGTCTTCTGACTGCTAGTTGGTGTTTCTTGATACGCTCTGCTAGTCTTCTGCCTGTCTGTCCTACATAGTGGCTTCTACAGTCCTTACACTGTATGTTGTAGATGACTCCTGGTTTTTCTTCTTGGACTACTGGGTCTTTTGGATTACTTAAGATGTTCTGAAGGGCTTTGGTTGGTTTATGTGTAACAGTCTGTTGGTAGTTTCCGAGATGTTTCTGATGTATGGCAGTGTAATCATTTTCATAGCTTCTGTTGGTTTTGCTGTGGTGGGTTGAGTGGTCAGGCACTTTTTGATAAAGTTGCGTGGGTATCCATTTTGCTGGAAGATGCTATATAAGTGGTCTGTTTCCTTTTTCTGGTGTTCTGGGTTGCTGCAGTGTGTTTGTGCTCATCTGAATAGTGTTCTTACACAGCTCCTCTTGTGGGAGGTTGGGTTATTGCTTTGGTAGTGGAGCACTTGGTTAGTGTGGGTTGATTTCCGATAGACTTGTGTTTCTAGCTTGCCATCAGTTCCTCTACTGATGAGGATGTCCAAGAAGGGTAGTGTGTTGTTGTTTTCTTCTTCCCTTGTGAATTTTATTCCTTTGAAGATGTTGTTGATGGTTTCATGTGTTTCCTCCAGTTGATCCTTTTTTATTATGACAAAGGTGTCATCTACATACCGGATCCATACTTTGGGTTGTATGTATGGGAGTGCTATCCTTTCTAGACGTTGCATTACTATCTCTGCTATGAGTCCTGAGAGTGGTGATCCCATAGGTGTTCCTTTGATTTGTTGGAATATTTGTCCATCAAACTGAAAGTAGGTGGTGAGGCAGAGGTTGATGAGGTCCATGATTCTGGGTATTTTGATCTTGGTGTATCTAGTTAGGTCAGGTGTGTTACGTAGAACTGCTGCCATGGATTCAATCGCTAGTGCTTGGTCTATGGATGTAAAGAGTGCAGTGACATCAAATGACACCATAATTTCATCTTCTTCTATTTTTAGGTCTTTGATTTTCTGGAGGCACTGAAGTGGGGAGTTGAAAGAGTCACTGCACTCTTTAACAATGTCTGAACTGAGATCTAATTTGGAAGCAGAGATTCCCCCAGAGCTCATTAATTGTAGCAGACCAGTACCGCCTTGAGAATGTTGCACATATTTTTGTAATGATCCATTTATATTTAATCTGCTTTCTATTCCTTTTTTTTTTTTTTAAAAAATTAGTTTTTCTCTTGTGAGATTGATTTATCTTCTAAAGCGGGAAGGAAGGCCTGAATCATCTACTTACATGCCACTACACTACATTCCTCCAACCCTTTCCCATTTTTTATTCACTAGTAAGACAGCACAGGTCTGTCTCTCTCACATGCTGGGGTTGGGGGAAGACATCGGAAGAGGGATATTCTGGAAGAATCATGATGGCAGCAATAACTACCAAGCAGATAACCAGGGCAATAGATAGTGCCAGTCTATGGAGACCCAGGGGTGTCTGAAAGAGGATGTTTGAAATCTCCAGCCTGCTATCCTAAGGCTCAGCCACTTCTGCTATAATACTTTGTCTTTAAGTAATGAAAAACAGTCCTGATGAGGCAAGCCTAAGTCTTTTTCTGTTTAAAATGTACTTCCTTGAACAATAATTCCATCTCATTATATACCAGGAACATAATTAAAGCTGTCTCTTTATAAACAATTGGGCTATGACCCAATCTGTTGTTAAGTATAACCACGGACACACTGTTCTCCCCGGAGCTCTAACAATAAGCAGGATTAGGAATATGTGCGAGGCTTGCAGGGCTGCATGGACTACGATTAGTCTCAGCCTAACTGCCATCATTCAGAGTGGAAATAGTCCTTAGAAGAGTGTGTGAAGATGACTCCAAGCATGCTGGTACAATGTACAAGGGCAGTCTTTTTAAGCAGGTGAGCAGGCATATTCATCAGTATGAGTGGAGAGCTTTTTATCATGCTTTTGATGGATTTGTGGTGAGGAAGTGTTTCCATTTTAGATAGCAATGTATGGAAACAAGGCCCCAATGTGGAATAATACTAATCTCTGCCTTCCTCACCCATCGTCTCACATGGTGTTTGTAGATGTGAACCTCCCTAAGTGTCCTTTACTTTTCATAGGTTGTTTGTTTTATTCATCATGAAAGTTTCTAATAATTAAGCATTACATTTCTGTTTGTTGTCAGTCTTGAAGGGGTACCTGACATTTTCTAAAAGAGATCGTTTGAACTACATGCACAATTCTTTCCCACAAGTTCTCCCCCTATAGTTGTTATGTTATTGTCCTTCTCAACAAAAGAGAACTCATTTCATTTCTTCACATACCTCATTAGACAATAAATTATTGTAATAAATATGTGACCAACAGTGAAAAATACTTTTAAAATGTAACAGAGTCCAAACATAGCTAACTTTGAAAATGGAGAGGAATAGAAATCAACTATGGTACATCTGCCCCATAAATACTGGGGAAGCTAACCAAGAGAAAAACATGAAGCATTTTGTCATATGGGACACATAATTTTCTCAGACTCATTTCTCAAGACCCATAATAAGACTCCTGTTTGAACTGACACAGGGTTAGGAAAAGATGCATTTATGACTACTTATTAAAGCAAAGTGATAGGCATTCATTTAAAACACTTTTATTTGATAGTTTCCTTGTTTGTGGATGATTGCTTTCTGTTAGGAAAATGAATTACCAGATGGTAGTTGCTGAAGTTGTTAATGTGTGAGATGACAGAGGATTTGGTTGCATCATTGTCCTATTTGTGGGCTTCCCATAGACATTGGGTTGGGCATTGTGAAAATAGAAAGTTGGATTTGGTAGACCTTTGATCTAATCTATTAAGGTTCATTTTAGGTTCTTAGATTCAAAAATGGAGAAAGAAGCCAATGTCTGGTTATAGCCACTGAGGTCAGTTGAAGCTATTTTTAAGTCACCAAATTGTTTTTATTAATCCATTTTCAAACAGACATTGATAAAATAAAAATGAACAATTTAGCATACAAGCTATTTTATATTTTTAACGTGTCAGTTTTTGAAAGAATTTGAATTGCTATGCTGTGGATTACAGTATGTATTAATGAAAAGCATGTTGTATATTTGATAAAGAAGTAAATAAATAAAAAACAGCAAATTATTCAAATTTCCATTTGAATTTTGATATTCGAATTAATTGGGAGCAATTTCACAGAACGAATAGGACTTTTATCATTCTTTTGTTCATCATTCACGCTGGTTCACACTAACATGTATATGTAACATAATTCATAAATAAATGCATGGAATTCTCTAAAGCAGATGGCTGTGAGGAGCGGTTGAGAAAGGAGTTTGCATTCATGCCAAAGTTCCCTCTTTAAATTAGTCCTACTTACAGTATATTGCTGGTCAACATGTGCATAAAGGCCACATACAACTCTACCTAGCCGAAGAAAATGAGAACTGTTCTCAAAATATTAATTTACTAATGTACTGTTCATGACAGAAAAGCTTATGGTTATTTCAGCGCTATGTTCATTTTATGGCTTAGTACAATACAAGAAGAATCCTTTGCCTTTATCTTGGTTTGCACAACTCATGACACGGTTATCTTGACTTTATTCAAAACTCACCATTCCAAACCTATGATGGGGAAATGATGCATTTTGTCTTGGCAGAAACCTGGGTAAAGTATTTCATTCTGATAAACATCGTACAAACATAACGGAGGGAAACAAGAGCAGCTGATTATAACTCAGTATGAAGTTCTGTGGCAAGTTCCATTCTTTGTGAGAAGAACACTTTGTTTCTCTTTTGAATGCAGCTCTCCTGCTGAGGACGTTGAGGGTACCATCCATCAAAATGAGAATCAATGGAGGAAATAAGGACTGCAGATAACAAGGCTTGTATGATACCATATTTTTCCATGATTATCAAAGGACAAACAATTTCTTTTTAAGAGAGGAAAATTTCCTGTTAAAAGGGGGGAAAAAAACATCCAGAACTTTCCAAAGGAGTTGAATTATGAAACAGAATTGGAGCATGGGAAGGTGAATTCAGGTGTAAAATCACACTGACGGGAAACAAAATGGAGAATGGCATGTTTTTGTTGGCTATTCCATCCCTAGAAAATGAATGAGAGGATCATATCCTATTTAATATGCTATTTACACCCAAAGTTCATACGGAATCAGGTTTTTTAACCTGCCTCAGTTCTACAACAAATGTATTTAGATGAAACATAAGGCACTTGAAAGTAAGTGCTTACTAACTTCACAAAATATAAGAAATGTGGTGTTCATTCAAGGCCTCATGTGTCAACTGCACATTGTACTTCATAATGCCTATGAGACTTCTGGAAATACTTTCATATTGTCATGCAGTGAGGTGCATGTGACAACCATTTTCTGTATAAAGCAATCCCTAAGCAAAATAAAATAAAAGGTCATGGAGTCACAGAAGTATGTTATTTAACAATAGAATTATGCTGTTACTACAGAGAGCAAACCAGCAACTGATATACAGCAGTGCTTGTGGATTTATAGTGGACTGTCAGGGTTTTTCAAAATATTAAGCCATTCAGGCTCATTGACTTGACAGATTTCTACCGAGGCTTCGTCTGCTAACCCTTCAGTATTAACCCCTGTCAGTATCACAGTTCTTAAAAGTTAGAGGAATTCCAGCAAAGCTTCTGATTTCCAGACTCTGAGGCCAGCCCTGTTACACAGAAAGAGGAGGCTCCCTCAGGGAGCAGACCCTGTGGGACATCAGATGCTGAATCCCAAATGACCCATCTTCTGCATCCAAGCTTGGTGGCTGTTTTTAGATAAAGTGGAGCTTGCCAGTGTCAGAGTAACATTCAGCTGCAAAGCTGGCTGTAGTTTTCAACATGAAATGGGGGGAGACATTATTTTGTCCTCTGCTTTAGGTAGTCAGTATCTTGGGCTTGCCCTGCCAACTTCATGGAAATAAAAGAATGCATGATTCCAGGGAATTGGGGTATATTCAGATAATGCTCTACCCGAAATTGTCTGTTGTCCATGGACTACTCCTATGTCATTCTAAATTTCCACCCCCAAATGTTTGCCATAGCATTTATTCAGGACATGCCAGGGTTTGAGGCGAAGAAACAGCGCTGAGCCAAGGAATGAAGCTCTAGCTCAGAGCTTTCCAAACTGTGTGTCGCGACACAAAAGTGTGTCACCACACACAGTCTGGTGTGTCACCACACAACACGGAAGCGCTGATCATCATCAGCACTTCCGGGTTTTCCCGCGGCGACACACCAACGGCGGCGCGCAAAAACCCAAAAGCAGCAGCAGCGCTTCCGGGTTTTTGAGCGCTGCCGCAACGGCGGCACTTCTGGGTTTTCCCGCGGGAAAACTTTGGAAAGCCCTGCTCTAGCTCTTTATTGTTTCTACCATACACAGAATCTTGCAAAACTAAGCAAAGCCAAAAGGTGCTATAAATACTCCAGTGAATCTAAGGCGGGTCCTGTCTCAGCTTCTTGGCCGGCTGCCCAAGGTCCTCCAAACTGTAAGATCATTTCTCCCCCTGGAATGCACCCCCTCCTTCCTCTCCTGAGGTCTCCATAGCATGACACTGTGGAAATTTACTTGGTGTCCCACACTACCCACAATGCCCCTGAGTGCTGCTACATCAGGTGCTCCAGGGCATGGAGAGCAAAAGGAAAGTTTGCTTGGGACGATGCGTCCTTAGAGCTGTTTGAGGATGTTGGTTTCTGATGCCTGGCCTGATCTTACTGCTGGAGGAACATGAAAAGAATGAATCGGAATTCAAGATCAGATCTTTGTACTGTTCAGATTCCAAAAGTTAACGTTCAGTGATTTCAGTTGAAGTGAAGCATGGAATCTATGCAATAATATGTGCAATGTATGTCTCTGAAACTGGCAAAAAGCAGGCAAAACAAAGCCAGCTCAGAACACAGTTCACAGACAGAAATAATTAACTAGATTCACATCTGAAGGAATATACTCTGTGAGCATTATTAAGAAGCAAACACTGAGTTAACTGAGAACAGCTTTGCATGTTGCAATGAAGAGCTGAGAGGATGCATGCCTTCTCTTTGAACATTTTTCATGTAACATGTGAAACAGCAATTCACCCATCTTCCTATCCAAAGGGAAAGGTCTACATTTATTAATTAAAAAATTTGTAAAACAGAGTGTTTCTTCAAGAATCAAGGGAGTACAACCATCAAACATTTCAAAAGCAAAGTTACAAAACAATAATAAAGAGAACATAATAACTATGTTATAACACAGAGACTTTTCTTTAACTTGCAGAAGAAATAAAAACTGCTTACAAAAGTGCTCATTGCTCCCATCTCCAAATGTTTCTCTAGGAAAAACAAATTTTGAAAGCTCAAGCTTAATATCTTGGACTTTATGTTGGATAGTAAAACACGCCCCCCAGATATAGATATATGTGGCTCCATGGTGGAGTAGCAGTTATACAACAATAATTGGAAAATGAAGGAAGAGATTTGGGTTACAAGTCCTAACTGTATGCTCAGGGTAGTGTAATAAGGATGTGGTCCTGGGAGGTCCAGTAGACATCTCACTCAAATATGGAGCTCAGTGCTGTCTCTCTGCTCCTCTCTCATTCTCTCAGTCCAATCAACTTCAGAGGACTATTGTTGTGAAGATAAAATTAAAGACATCCCTATGTACATAGCCTTGGGAGCATGTTCTGAATGGGACTGTGTTCCCTGGGATCTGATGATCTATTTGGGAGTGTTCCTTGGCCCTATCAGCTGTCATTGGATTTGAAGATGTTGGTAGTGGAAAGGAAGGCATTTGCATAATCGTGGCTGGTGTGCCAACTGTGACTCCTCCTGAGTGGTCAGACTAGATAGTTATCCATCCCTTGGTTACAACTCATCTTAGTTATTGTAAAGCAGTTTACATGGGTCTACCTTAGAAAAGTATCCAGAAATTGCAATTGTCCCAAAAAGTGGCAGCCAGTTTGCTGCAAGGCAGACAGATCATATGATGCCAGTCCTGAAACATCTGCCCGGGCTACCAATTGCACATCCCAGGATCTGATTATCTGTGGGATCTCACCTCTCACTGTGGCTGCTTGAATCAGCAGGGAGGCCCTTCTGAAGAGGCCCTGGTTCCAGAAGCTTCACTTTTGGGTACGTGGGGAAGGGACTTTTCCTGTGTGGTGTCCAGAGTATAAAATGTGCTCCTTGAGAAGATGCATCTGGCTCCTACTTTCCCAGTGGTTAGAAAGTTGGTAAATACACATCTCTTTGGCCAAAGTTTTAATGTTAATTATTTTAATGTCTGATTTTAATTTTGATTTTATTTGTACCAATTTTATTCTGTGTTATTCTCTTTTTTTTAATTGTAAGCTGCTTTGAGTGCTGGAACAGAACATAATGATTCATAAATAGATGTTGGAAAACCCAGTTTCTTGACTAGGCCAGAAACAAATTCATAGCCATTGATAAAAGCTTTGCCACTTGAGCTGGATCACTGTAGCTCTTATAAATTTGGAATGATCTATTATGGAGTATCTGTCACACTGTAAATGTGAATCTATAAATGTTTTCAAGCCATAAGGTACGGATCAATTATTTTGAGTAGTGTACGACCTCACCTAGTTTGAGCAATTGCTCTATTTCACATTAATCACATGAAAATCTCTGAGTAGTGAAGAATCCCACACAGTGGCAGCGCACATTTATGGCAATATGTGAAATGGATCTTTAATCATGAAAATAATATTATACCATGATGATATTATAATGTTGTCACTTTTTCATTTTTAAAGCACCATATAGTTGCAAAGGTGTTTAGTACAAAAATAAATAAGCAAATAAATAAATAAAAATAAAACTGCATCCTTTGCTGAGGGTCACTTTCCCCATTCTTCGTGGATCATATGCAGAAATGATGGAAGTTTTGTTTCTATTCTGCTGTGGAAGAAGAAAATCAGAAAAAGGATCATATGTAAATCACAGGATCAAATGATCGAACGACTGCCCCATAAATAAGAAGGGTACAAAGCACTGGCAATTTCACACTAGGCTTTCATTTTGGAAGGTTATGGTTAACAAACTGGACATTCAAGGGTGTTTCAGTACTGAAACTTGGGTAGAGACCGATCATGACCCGTTTGGTAGAAACAGAAGAGGCAGCATTGGCATGTGATTCTCCAAAGGAAAGAGGTCAAATTAAGGCTTCCTTAACAGCAGCTGAAGACTAAGTAGCTTTTTGCAATGTGTTAAAAAAATCTTTTAAGAACAATAGATTGAAAGATGAATTAAAAAATTTCCCCCCCTGGAAAGTTACCTCACATCATAGTGGCTACAAAAAGGAAACGTCAGTGAGGAAATACAGCTCATGTAGTCTATTCTGCTTGGACAGAATAATGAAACTCTTTTTAACTGTGATTTATGAGTCTAGAAAATCAACTCCAGACTTTCTGAAAGCTTTGAAATGACACTAATCTACCCCATTGCTGTCAGCTTGGCCAAATCTTCTTAAAGGAAATGATGAAAACACTGAGATTCAAGTGCATCTGGAGATTATGCAGAATCAGGCATTCTTGGGGGGGGCACTAAAATCAATGGGTGTAGGTGTCCTCACTCTGAATAGTTTTGCAACCTTAGTGACATGTTAACCCACATTTAAAGCATTCCTGACTCTTAGTGAATATATTGTATAGACACACCCTTGAGGTTTTCTTGGCAGCCATGCAGAGGTGATTTGCTATTGGGATATATTTCCAACTTCCTACTATGGTCTCCCATACAAGTACTAACCAAGTCAAACCCTGTTTAGCTTTCATGAGATCAGCCAAGGTCAGTTAAGTTTTGTCAGTTGGTAAATGAAATTCCTCCTGGGTATATGGCCATATTTGTGAATATTCCAGGATTACTTATCATTTTTGGTGGGGACTCCAGGAGTCCCATTCTACAACTGGTAACCTGTAGCACCCCTAAATTCCAGAAAGCACTTGTAAACACAATGGATGTGCTAGCTCTGTGAAAAGTTTATGTTTTACTACTGACAAATTATTGTTATTTGATGGTAGAAGAAGCGCTGTTTCTTAGAGTGCCCAATGGAATCCTATCTCGCATAAAAATATAAGAAGAACCTTATGGATCAGACGAAAGGTCCATCTAGTTCCCAATTAGATGCTTCTTGTAAAAATGACAAGTAGGACATGACATGTGAACTGGCCTCCAATGGCATGGCATTTGAGGTGATTATGTTGTGTGGAGTGATGGATTTTCACACATGCCAAAGTTGACTTGATGTTCCTGTCATGAAATGAGTACATGTAAGAGCTTCCACTTCTGAATATTAGAATGCAAGGAACATCTGGGCTTGTTCATTGGAGAGCATGAAATAGCACTAAATCACATGAGAAGAGAAAACCACAATTTTCAGTGAGTCCAGAGGACCCAAGAGGAACATTTACTTCAGAAAGACTCTAGAGCAGAGCTTTCCAAACTTTTCATGTTGGTGACACACTTTTTAGACATGCATCATTTCGCGACACACTCTTACAGCAGGGCACAAGGCAGGCACTAGGACCTGCGCGGAATCCTGGCAGGGCTCAGAGGCAGCAGCAGCAGCCGCGACACACCCAGACACTGCAGCCGACACACTAACATGTCCCGACACACAGTTTGGAAAGCTCTGCTCTAGAGTGTAGCAAGTTATAAAGCATTCTAGATTGCCAACTTCTTCATGCCCCAATCCCTCCACAAATCCTGAGATCCAGTCTCACCACAACCATTGTGAAAACTCATGAAAGCCAACTACTGCACCCAGAATTTGTAAACATGAGTTAGTCCAGGCAAAGTGGTCATCTGTCAGAACAATAAGACTATTAAACATACTGAGGTTGACTTGCCTGGCTGGGAAGTTATGGGAATTAGTCTAAAACCTGCTTCATAAATTCTAAGTAATATTCTTTTAATGGTTATAAGAGCTGGTTCAGATTTATTTATTGGAAGGGCTTTCTTTCACTTGGTAGGAAATGGGTTTGAGGAAATGAAAAAATGAAACACTATGTAAATGAGAAACACCATAATGACAATGGCTTACAATCTGGTTTTAATAGTGGGTTAAAAACATATCTCTCCTGTCCTATTACAACTTGTGTAAGGCAACGTAAAAGAAATGGCGTGCTTACTCTTACTTTTCATTTGGTTTTACATCAAGTTTCATCCAAAGTAGTCACATCTGAGCTAGTGTGGTCCAGGGTGTAGTGCTAGAATTATATCACAAAAAGGTGGGTTCAGTGTTAACCCATCAGTGGATGGCTGGAAATTTTGGGTACAGCATTTTATGTTAATGTTTGGTTTTGAACTCGAGGGCTCTCTCATGTGAATATGCACAGCTGGCCTTAAAATCATGCTCTCTCTCTCTCTCTCTCTCTCTCTCTCTCTCTCTCTCTCTCTCTGTGTGTGTGTGTGTGTGTGTGTTTAATTTACATGATTAAAAAATTGGCACAGCTTGGCCACATGTCTTAGTTTATTAAAAGGAATTGCATGGGGAGGGACTCCAGATAAAACCATGATTCAGGAAATGGGTTTAAATATTTCTCTTATTCAACCTTTCCCCATGTCAAAACATCCCCCCCCTTTGCTCCTTCTCTTTTTAGAGTTGGAACTAAAATCAGTTTTGTGTTTGTGGAAGAAAATTAGGTAGGAAACCAATGCAAATAAAATAGTTATCCACACCAACATATTCCCAATCTCCATCTTCCCTCCTGCAAAGCTGCTTTCTGTGAACATGGAAATGGGACTAGTGAAAGCACATTTTAAGTTGCATCAAGCAATAAATATTTATATTGCTTCACATTCTCCTTATACCATTTTCTGTTCAGCCACTGCCAAAGTCTTGGCATCTTTCTACTCAAGCAGTTAAGTGACAGTGATGGCAGCAGGCATATATTTATTGTATTTAGTTGTTATACCCTGCCTTTTCTCTGGGAGCTCCAGACAACCAACCTTCCTTCCTTCCTTCCTTCCTTCCTTCCTTCCTTCCTTCCTATTTATACACCACCCATCTCACTATGCAAGTGACTCTGGGAAGCTTACAACTAAAAGGTCATAAAAAACCATTATAAAAAGGACAAAAAATACGAAGTTAAAAGAGAAAAGCTAAAAGGCGAAGAGAGTGCCCTCAAACAACCAGTAACTACATAGCACTACTCATTCCATTTCCCCCGCAGTATCAGCCTTGACCCCTTCATGGATCACTGCCTTGTCGTGGCAAAGGGGCTTGCGTAACTCAATGAAGTCAGGTCAAGAAAAAAAGGTCATGACGGAGAGTTCTGACAAAACGTGGTCCAAAACTGGAGGAGGGAATGGCAAACCACTCCAGTATCCTTGCCAAGAAAACCCATGGACAATATCAAAAGGCTAAAAGATATGACGCCGGAAGATGAGCCCCTCAGAAGGTGTCCAAAATGCTACTGGGGAAGAGCGGAGGGCAATTCCAAGTAGCTCCAGAAAGAGTGAAGCGGCTGGGCCAAAGCCAAAAGGACGCTCAGTTGTGGATGTGTCTGGAAGTGGAAGGAAAGTCCGATGCTGTAAAGAACAATATTGCATAGGAACCTGGAATGTAAGATCTATGAATCAAGGTAAGCTGGATGTGGTCAAACATGAGATGACAAGATTGAACATCGACATATTGGGAATCAGCGAACTAAAATGGACAGGAATGGGCGAATTTAATTCAGGAGACCATTATATATACTACTGTGGGCAAGAATCCCTTCGAAGAAATGGAGTAGCTCTCATAGTCAATAAAAGAGTGGGAAAGGCAGTACTGGGGTACAACCTCAAAAACGACAGAATGCTTTCAGTTCGAATCCAAGGCAAACCATTCAACATCACAGTGATCCAAGTCTATGCCCCAACCACTGATGCTGAAGAAGCTGAAGTTGACCGGTTCTATGAAGACCTACAACACCTTCTAGAACTAACACCAAAAAAAGATGTCCTTTTCATCATAGGCGACTGGAATGCTAAAGTAGGAAGTCAAAAAATAACTGGAATAACAGGCAAGTTTGGCCTCGGAGTACAAAATGAAGCAGGGCAAAGGCTAATAGAGTTTTGTCAAGAGAACACGCTGGTCATAGCAAACACTCTTCCAACAACACAAGAGACGACTCTACACATGGACGTCACCAGATGGTCAATACCGAAATCAGATTGATTATATACTTTGCAGCCAAAGATGGAGAAGCTCTATACAATCAGCAAAAACAAGACCTGGAGCTGACTGTGGCTCAGATCATGAGCTTCTTATCGCAAAATTTAGGCTTAAATTGAAGAACGTAGAGAAAACCACTAGACCACTCAGGTATGACCTAAATCATATCCCTTATGAATATACAGTGGAGGTGAGGAATAGATTTAAAGGATTAGATCTGGTAGACAGAGTGCCTGAAGAACTATGGATGGAGGCTCGTAACATTGTATAGGAGGCAGCAACTAAAACCATCCCAAAGAAAAAGAAATGCAAGAAAGCAAAGTGGCTGTCTGATGAGGCTTTACAAATAGCTGAGGAAAGAAGGGAAGCAAAAGGCAAGGGAGAAAGGGAAAGATATAAACAACTGAATGCAGAATTCCAGAGAATAGCAAGGAGAGATAAGAAGGCCTTCTTAAATGAACAATGCAAAGAAATCGAGGAAAACAATAGAATGGGGAAGACTAGAGATCTCTTCAAGAAAATCGGAGATAACAAGGGAATGTTTTGTGCAAAGATGGGCATGATAAAGGACAAAAAAGGCAGGGACCTAACAGAAGCAGAAGAGATTAAGAAGAGGTGGCAAGAATACACAGAAGAACTATACAAGAAAGATCTTAATATCCCTGATAAATACGATGGTGTGGTCACTGACCTTGAGCCGGACATCCTAGAGAGTGAAGTCAAGTAGGCCTTAGGAAGCATTACTAACAACAAAGCTAGCGGAGAAGACAGTATCCCAGTTGAGCTATTTAAAATCCTAAAAGATGATGCTGTTAAAGTGCTGCACTCAATATGCCAACAAATTTGGAAAACTCAACAGTGGCCACAGGATTGGAAAAGGTCAGTTTACGTTCCAATTCCAAAGAAAGGCAATGCCAAAGAATGTTCAAACTACCGTACAATTGCGCTCATTTCACATGCTAGCAAGGTTATGCTCAAAATCCTACAAGCTAGGCTTCAGCAGTATGTGAACCGAGAACTACCAGAAGTGCAAGCTGGGTTTCGAAGAGGCAGAGGAACTAGAGATCAGATTGCCAACATTTGCTGGATCATGGAAAAAGCAAGAGAGTTCCAGAAAAACATCTACTTCTGCTTCACTGACTATGCTAAAGCCTTTGATTGTGTGGATCGCAACAAACTGTGGCAAAGTCTTAAAGAGATGGGAGTACCAGACCACCTTACCTGTCTCCTGAGAAACCTGTATGCGGGTCAAGAAGCAACAGTTAGAACTGGACATGGAACAACCGACTGGTTCAAAATTGGGAAAGGAGTACAACAAGGCTGTATATTATCACCCTGCTTATTTAACTTATATGCAGAGTACATCATGAGAAATGCCGGGCTGGATGAATCACAAGCTGGAGTTAAGATTGCCGGGAGAAATATCAACAACCTCAGATATGCAGACGATACCACCCTAATGGCAGAAAGTGAAGAGGAACTAAAGAGCCTCTTGATGAGGGTGAAAGGAGAGAGTGCAAAAGCTGGCTTGAAACTCAACATTAAAAAAACCCAGATCATGGCATCTGGTCCCATCACTTCCTGGAAAATAGAAGGGGAAGAAATGGAAGCAGTGACAGATTTTATTTTCTTGGGCTCCAAGATCACCGCAGATGGTGACTGCAGCCATGAAATTAAAAGACGCTTGCTCCTTGGGAGGAAAGCTATGGCAAACCTAGACAGCATATTAAAAAGCAGAGACATCACCTTGCTGACAAAGGTCCGTATAGTTAAAGCTATGGTTTTTCCAGTAGTAATGTATGGCTGTGAGAGTTGGACCATAAGGAAGGCTGAGCGCCGAAGAATTGATGCTTTCGAACTGTGGTGCTGGAGAAGACTCTTGAGAGTCCCTTGGACTGCAAGGAGGTCAAACCAGTCAATCCTAAAGGAAATCAACCCTGACTGCTCATTGGAAGGACAGATGCTGAAGCTGAAGCTGAAGCTCAAATACTTTGGCCACCTAATGCGAAGAGAGGACTCCCTGGAAAAGACCCTGATGCTGGGAAAGACTGAAGGCAAAAGGAGAAGGGGACGGCAGAGGATGAGATGGTTAGATAGCATCACCGATGTAATGAACATGAATTTGAGTAAACTCCGAGAGACAGTGGAGGACAGGAAGGCCTGGCGTGCTACGGTCCATGAGGTCACGAAGAGTCGGACTCGACTAAACGACTGAACAACAAATCAGCCTTGAGAGAGAATGACTGTCTCAAAGTAATCCACAGAGCTTCTGTGACTGAGGATAACCTAAAATCTGAGTTTCCCCAGTCTTAGTCCAATTGCACAGTCTTAACCCCTGTACCACACTGGCTTTCCCCATTACGCTGTTTCATCTATTGCCCAAGGTGGAGCTTTGCTAGAATACTTGCTCTAGGACATTTGGATACAGTGTCCATGTCCATAAACAATTTAGAAATGTCATCTACATGCATTTGCTGCTGCAGATTCCAACATTCATGCTTGTCTGTCAGCTTTTCCAGGTAGACCAGACAGGAAACATGTCCAGATAAGCTAATTCTACTTTATTGTAAAGCTACATTAACAGAATCGTGCAAGTCTGAAAGTCCAATTCTCCCCCCATCTCCTTTACAGCCTGAGAAACTAGGGAGGGTCCCTTCTGAGCCTCTTGCCCCACCCTCTATCCAGCTGCAGGCTATGCTCTCTCTTATCTTACCGTTCCCTAGGCAGCATTTCTTTGGCCTGTCTCCCAGGGTCTTTCCCACATACCATTACATTGTCTCACGATAAGATAACTTCTTTACAGATACAACTTTCACCTTCTGTGGTTAATCATGATTTTGCAAAAAGCAAAGAGAGATATGGATGTCTCCTCCTTCTCTTAGAGAAATCTCCATAGAGCAGCGCATTGTGTGCTTGTCTCTCAGGTGTTATATAGTGGGAATATGAGTGATGTATCTCATAGGGCTGTGGAAAGATAAATTAGGCAAGTCAATGCTCATTTCTGATCCCTTGTACTGGATAATAACTTGGATTGACAAAGGGGAGGCTCCAATATGTCCTCAGTAAAGAGGAAGTTCAGTCAGTATAAGCCTTGGGCAAATCTCTCATACCCCCGGATCATCATGAATGTAAAATTAAAGCAATATTCTCTATGTTAAACCAAGTGTGTTAGTATTAAATATTGTTAAGCTCACACTGGGAATATTGGGAGAGGGAAACATCAGGAAGCCAGTTCCATGCAGCTCTTGGATTTAATATCCCTGGTGCTGCATCAGCCTCTCAACATGGCCAGTTGACTGCTTGAAGGCAGTCAAAACCACTCTGCAGGGAAGAGTTTTCTCCTGGCAGCTTTTGACTGTGGGAGCCTGACGCTTTGAAAAACAATGAGGTGACTTATGGACTTTTTACGTAAAACAGAAAAAAAATGAACTTATGATTTATGGTTTTGATGATTAGACAGAATAGATTATAGAAAGAAGAGAGTCATTTTGTAACCATAGAGTAAGAGGTAAATTGATAATTTTACCTATAACTGCTGTAAAGAAGATTGGAAGCCACTTCTTCTTCTTTTCTATTTTTCTTTTTCTTTTTTCCTTTCTTGCACTTTTAGCTTTCTCTTTGATTTGTTTCTTTTTCTTTTCTTTTTCTTACTTTATATTAGTTTGTATTAATTTTTATCTTCCTTTTTAATTTTTTAAAATAAAATCATTAAAAAAAGAAAGGAAAACAATGAGGCAAAGCAAATTATAAAGAATGTGCATAAAATGCACTTCCAGTTCCTATAAGTGAGATGCACTAGCTATGTTTTTCTGCTCTCGTTCCCTTTTTTTAGAAATGAGAAGGCAGGACTTACTGTCCCTTTAAGGCTGCAAATGTGGCATGGAAGAGATGAAATCCCAGCCTCCCAGTGAAGTCTTGCCGGTTGATCGCGCACACTGTCCACGTTCTCCCAGCTGCAACTCACCGTCTGGAGGACAAATGGGTCGATTCCTGCATTTTCCTTGCCTGGAAACACGCTCAGGGCTACAGGAAAAGCCAGCCTGTGCCCAAAAAACTGCCACGTTGCCAGCTCTACCCACAGATCCCGCAGGCACAGCTGCTCAGTCCGCCATTGCTCACCGGAAGTCCCTCTCATTCTCAAACCATACAGTACAGGTATCATTAATGATCCAACAGAATTCATGATTTTTTAAAGAAAGGTTTTGTCCTATTTCTGATTTATATAAAGTTCCAAATGTACCCTAGTCTTAGCAAGAAGCCTCCAGATTTTAAACAAAAACATAAGAAGAGCCCTGCTGGATGAGATGAAAGACTTTTCAGACCAACATCCTGCTTCCCACAGTGGCCAACCAGATGCAAATGGCAAACCCCAAACAAGGAACTGGGACACAGTCCCTCTAGCACATGTTCTCCTGCAATGGCTTTTCAGAGGAATGTCCCTTGTCCTGGATGTAGGAGGCAATATATAAACATTGTGATTCAGAGATGTGTAAGGAAACAATCCATTTGGGAAGGAAACATAGGATCTGACTTAGCTCAAGGAGAAAGGAAAATGCCATCAGTGTTCTGTTTTGATCTGGCTTGGGAGGTATGTCAGCTTTCAGTGGATGCTCCTGTACAATTATTTTATTAGCAGGAGCAGAGGGCCACATGAGAAAGTCTCTGTACTCATTCTTCAAGTGTTGAAATGTTAGCAATAGACTGCAGGCAAATCTCCTTGGTCCTGCATTCTTGAACAGGACCATATAACGTAACCTCATATTCACCTCCCTGCTTGGCTAGTGACTTCCTATTAAAGTGACTCCTGGGGCTCCATTTACACGGGAGTGGCATTCAGATGGAACCATTTCAGGGTGGGCTAAGAACAAGAGCCAATGCATCATGTGCTGTTTGATGGAGCTAGGTGGACGATAATTATGATTTATGTTTACCTTCTTTTAAAAAATTCCTTTAAAGGAAATCCCAGGTGCCAAATATGTTAATGGTGTATGCAACAGTGTGCTAATGGACACCATTATGATGCTAAGCCAAATTAAACCCTTTGCCAAGACAAACCTTTGGATAATACATTTTATAGAATAGCAGACTTTACAAATGCCTCAGAAAGTGGAACCATGGTGTTTGAAATACTGTGGAAATAGTATTTGCCTCAATCACAAGCCAAACAGTTCTGTTTGTAATTAAGTCTACATCAGTGTTAATTTTATCATCCCATAAATGCTACGTATAACTGTGATGCTGGACATTATTTAATTACCATTTGGATTTCAATTTATAACACCGTTGCTAGATTAATCTATTTAGTATAAAGAGTTAGCTATGTCAATATGAATATCTATCATTACCAAACGTGAGTGACTTATAAAATCTATTATTCAATAGGTGAAAATCAAAATAGAGAGATCTAAGGAATATTTAGGAAATCTGATAGTAATTATAAGTGTCTAGTAGCGACCTGTCACTCAGGTTTTGTTTTTAAATTAAGATACCGTTAAATGTACATTAAAGAAAACTTTCTGTCATTTTTGAGAGAATAACTGAGTGTCTTCTGTATCCTGAATGTGTGTCAGTAACTATACATACCAACTTGTTGGTGGGATGCTGGCAACAGTATGTTGATTTTGTGGAGTGAGGTTGATGAATACATTCAAGAAAGTGGATGTTTAGGTTTAATTAGAAATGAAAAAAGTAAAATGCATTGCAAAATTTTTGAATTGGTGTCGCTGAGGTTGTTGTGGCTGCATAGGATAGTAGGAATTTACAGGCTGATTGTAGTTGATATTCCAATGAATGGTGAAATTGGAAGAATCACATATGAGTTTGAGGAAAAATAGTGCAACATTCTGAATGAATGTGATTCAGAAGAAAAGATTATTCTGTTAGATGAATGGACGGATGGGTGGGAATGAGACAAGAGAGTACAGAAAAAGTGTTTAGGCCATCTGGAGACCCAAGAATAAGTGAAAATAGTGATGGTTTGGTGAGTATCTGCTTAGAAGAATATCTGTTTTGAAAACATGATTTAAGTGTAAATCTATTCATATGTACACATGGCAAAAGAACAAGTATAAATCTAAAAACTGCCCAGAGTTCCCCGTTGGGGGAGATGGGCGGTCATATAAATTAAATAAAAAAAAATTAATAAAAGTATGATTGATTTGATTGGGTATGATGAAAGATTGAGAGAACTAATGAAGGATGAAAGGGTGATGAGAAGTTTTGAATGAATGATGGACTATTTGTTGGTAGTATCAAGAGTAGATCTTGGAGAAAAATGGACATAGAAAAAAAGGAAAGATAGGAAAGAAAAAGAAATGAACAAAGAGAAAGTGCAAGACCTGTATGGAAAAGTAATTGATGAAAGATTAATCTCTAACAGAATGAATGGAAACTGGACATAAATAAAGAGAATAAGGAAGCTCCTTGGAACAGAGTGAAAAGAATTATGCTACAGAGTGTCACACAAGTGTGTGGAGGTATGCTAATGGGAAGCATGATAAAGGATGCTTGATGGAGTGATGAAGTGAAAGAAGCAAACAAAAGATACTACTTATTGAGCCCCAAAGACTTCCAATGCCATAAATCGGTTTGCTAGCTGCAAGAGCAGTAATGTCCTTGCTGCAGTACAATTATTTAGGGGAAAGGTGTTGAGATGTTTGCTTTATGGAGTTCAAGTCAGTCTATAAAGAGCTCTTGAGGCAACTCAATCTAAATTTTTAACAGCAAGGCTTTGTGTTCTTGTTATGTAAGACGCTTTCCTGTGTCTGGAACCTGGTCTTGCCTCCACTTAGGCTCACTTGACAATTTGCCAGTTAAAGTATTGCCCAAAGGTAGCTTCAACAGAAGGATCTATGGCACAATTAATTCTCATCGATGAGTTTATTTCTTCCTTGAAGAAAGGCCTGGTCTTGTATTTAAGTTATTGTGGCCTTTCAACCCAGTTCTGAATTATTTGGGGCTTGAGAGGGCCATTTTAGAGACAAAGCAATGAGCCCTTGACTTGGAATTCCAGGTAAACTGGGGTAAAGGTCCTTATTGCAATGGTGGCCCGAGGTAGACATTTTGCTTTATCCAATTTCTTTATAAACATCCTCTTTGAACTGCTTTAACAGAGCATTTTCATTGGCTAGACTTAATGTTCTATTAACTATGATTTTAGAGAGGAGGTGTAATAATATTTCATCACAAGGTTGCCTGGGCCTCATTAAACAAATGAGGTGATTGTTCTGTTGCACTGCCTTTTATATCAACAACGGCTTTCTGAATTAGTAATGCCTTCATTACTTTACCATTTTGGTTGGACTGCTTTTTTTTGCTTATGGATCTGCCTATAGAATTATTAAGGGGGCTGCCAAATTTTGTTTGATTGTGATTGCCTTCAACAGGCTCTGGGTTTAGTACTGGAAATGTCTGCAGGATGATTTTCTACTGTCTAGGGTTAATCCATGGGATTACTTCCTTGATCTTTTTTGTGTTAATCTTCCATTTTGTGTTTATTTGGCTGTATTACATATAGTCTTTTGGTCTTTCACTGTAAATAGAAATAATTAACAAATGTCCAAGAAAATTAATGAAAAGAGTCATAAATCCTGTGAGAATGTTGAAAATGTATAGATGTTGTAGATGGAGGAATGTTAAAATGTTGATGTGATTTGTTTAAGGAATGGCTGTAACACTTGTTTAACAAGTATGGATCCACCTAGGTGTGATGATTGGATTGTTGTTCCTCTTATACAAAGTGAAATGTAGCAAGAGTGCAGGCAGACTCTTCCAGGGGAATTAGTTTTTTTAGTGCGCCTGGAAAGTTGTTTGGCAGAATTATGCGTGAAAGATTACAAGTGCTGACAATGAGCAAAATTTGGAAAGTGCAGTGTAGTTTATCTTGAGCAGAGAATAAGCAGACCAGATTTTTGCTCTTCAGGATATTGAGAAATGCATGAATGTGAATTTTTGATTTAGGGAAAATTTAGGATAGAGTGAAACAAATCTGAATTCAGACTGATTTGAATTATGGAATATTTTGTATGAATGTGATGTTGATAGTTGGTTGTTGGATATAATAAGAATGGTATACAATGGAAGTAAAATATGGATAAGAATAAATGAAATGCTTAGCAAATGGTTTGAACTGAGCAGGGCATCTGAATGGAAACACATGGCTAGGTCTGCCAGATGTTTGGGCTGATCCTGCATGGCTCTCTGACATGACAAGAAATAACTTACATGACAAGAAATGACCTTAACACATATTGCTATTTTGAATATAATGTTGAATGGATCCAGAAGAACCAGAGAGAGACCATGTGGTACAGGGATTAGGGTGTTGGACTAGGCCTGCAGAGAGTCAAGTTCAAGTCCACTTTAGCACTTTTAGGGTACACTGCCTTGAGCTCTTGGAAGGATAGTAATCAAACAAGCAAGCAAGCAAGCTAGTTGCGGCATTTGTGCTCCACATGACATTCTCAGTTGATGCCTGCTCTTCAAGGAAGGATCTTCCCTCTGCAATTAGTCTCTACATCTGTTTTGTTCTAGCCATCCATCTTCCCAGAGATGGACAACCTTTCACTGCTCCTCAGCCTTACCAATACTTTTATTATCTGCTCTGTTTCTCCTCCTGCAATGTTTTCTTTAAAACAAAATCAAAACCAAACTGAACAGGGCTTGCTCTCTGATTCCTGTGGCCAGTTCAGCTCGTTTTCTTTCCATTTTCCAGTTGCCCAGCCACTATAGGCCTGTTTCTTTTCCCACTGGTGTAACACCCATCTCTGATGGCTGCCAGCATGTATGTGCCTGTATGTGCCGGTGTATATGTATAGACACACAAATAGACCCAGATCTCCTTCACTGCATGAAATCAGAAACATACCAAATATGTTTAAAAGAAAAGAGGAAAAGGAACTCCATGTTTTTGTTTTTCTTATACATAAAACAGGAAACACATGGTAGGAAAAGAAGCTTGAAAATGGAAAGTCATATTGGAAACACATTGCTCCCTTGTATGTCTTAACAAACAAGCCACCAAGTATCTGCTCCTCCTCTGATGCTCACTCCCCCATCTCTCTCCCCTGTGAACCCGTAACTTTATATATTTTTCATTATTTCATGATGGTTTGTGCTGTTGCCCCTGCATGGAACAAAATGATATGAAAACTAAAACAGCTTTCCAAAGGGTGTAAGTACACAAAATAGTAACAGAAGAAATTCACGAAGAGCATGTTGGCCCTCAAATCTCTGACTTACAGCATACATCCTGGCAGGACCCCTGAAAAAGGAGATTCATTGGATCACCTCTTCATGCCCTCTCATTATTCTGCTGTGGTTTATATACAGTAAATCTAGTATGCTGGAGCAGTAAAAGATAAGTTTAATGTCAGAAAATACTTATATGCATAAAGGTGATACTATAATTTCACAGTGTAGCCAGTTGAGAGCTCTATATTAATTTCTGACATTCTATGTTTTAAATATTATTGGAAGAGGCACAGAAAAGTACAATTAAAATGATTATGGGATTTGTAATGGTATGTGGGAAAGACTTTGGGAGACAGGGCGAAGAGATGCTGCCTAGGGAATGGTCAGATAAGAGAGAGCATAGCCTGCAACTGGATAGTGGGTGGGGCAAGAAGCTCAGAAGGGACCCTCCCTAGTTTCTCGGGCTGTAAAGGAGATGGGGGGGGGAGAATTGTACTTTCAGACTTGCACGATTCTGTTAATGTAGCTTTACGATAAAGTAGAATTAGCTTATCTGGTCGTGTTTCCTGTCTCTGTCTGGTCTACCTGGAAAGCCTGACAGGATTAGATCAAATAATTCCTTCCTGGTAATTCAAAATTAAGCATCCCTTCATATAATTCACAATGTACAAATGCAAAACATTGCCACAGAATATGATGATGAGCATCAGAACTTTAAAAAAAAGGAAACCAGAGTCTTCTTTTTTCTACTAAACATGAAATCAAATGGAATTTTCCTTTTCATATGAAGTATAAATCTAATTGCTAGATAACAAACAATGGGTAAGGTCATTGCTCTTTTTATGGCTGACTTAAGAGTTTCCCATTTGTGATGTTATTCTAATTATTAAAATTAAAACAAATTTTTAAATTCTTTATCAGAGAGATCAGGGAATATGTTTTGATATTATATAACGAATGGATTACATATTGAATTTACTGTGCTTAATATCTCCAAGTATGGGATAAAAACATGCATTGAAAACAATTATTATTATTATTATTATTATTATTATTATTATTATTATTATTATTATTATTTGGATTTATCCCTGCCCATCTCTACCATGGTAGACTCTGGGCGGTTTACAACAATATAAAAAGATAAAACCTATACATTTAAAACTACAATAAAAATAAAAAATAAAAATCCAAAAGATGGTCTGTTCTTAAAAGGAGGGAAACCACTAAGCCAACCACCCCCAGGAGGAACTATCATTTCCTTCACTCCAGGCATGGCGGCAGAGCCAGGTCTTCAAGGACTTCCTAAAAGCCAGGAGCGAGGATGCCAGTCTCACCTCAGGGGGCAAGTTATCCCACAGGGCGGGTGCTATTGCAGAGAAGGCACGCCTCCTGGACCCCGCTAGATGGAATTCTTTTAAAGAAGGGATCCGAAGCATGCCCTCCCTGCATGATCGGGTGGGGTGGGTAGATGTGGTCGGGAGAAGACGGTCCCTCAGATACCCTGGTCCCATGCCATGTAGGGCTTTAAAGGTGATAACCAACACCTTGAATTGAATCCGGAAGCAAACCGGTACCCAATGCAGCTCACGGAGTAGCGGTGTTACATGTGCCGATCTCATAGCACCCAGAACTACCCGTGCAGCTGCATTCTGGACCAGCTGAAGCTTCCGGATACTCTTCAAGGGTAGCCCCATGTAGAGCGCATTGCAATAATCTATATGGGAGATGACAAGGGCATGAGTGACTGTTCGGAGGGCCTCCTGATCCAGGAAGGGGCGCAACTGGCGCACCACATGAAGCTGTGCAAAGGCCCTCCTGGCCACGACTGCTACCTGCTCCTCAAGCAGGAGTCATGAGTCCAGGAGGACTCCCAAGTTTCGTACTGAGTCTGAACGGGGTAGTGCCACCCCATCCAGAGTTAAAGATGACAACTTCCTGGAAATCGAGAGGCCATCAATCCACAGCCACTCCGTCTTACCAGGGTTCAGTTGAAGCCTGTTGTGCCCCATCCAGGCCCCTACAGCCTCCAGACACTGAGAAAGGGTGTCGACTGCAACACTTACTTCACCCAGGATGGAGATGTACAACTGGGTATCATCAGCGTACTGGTGATACCTCATCCCATGGTGACAGATGATCTTACCCAGTGGCTGCATATAGATGTTAAATAGGAGAGGAGAGAGAACCAAACCCTGTGGCACCCCACACAAGAGGGGCTGAGGGTCAGATCTCTCCTCTCCTATTACCACCGATTGGGAATGGTCCTGGAGAAAGGAGGCGAACCAGCGTAAAACAACGCCACCCACCCCCAATTCCCTGAGCCGCCCCAAAAGGATACCGTGGTCGACGGTATCAAAAGCCGCTGAGAGGTCCAAGAGAGCGAGAATGGATGCACTCCCTCCATCTCGCTCCTGCCAAAGATCATCCATAAGCGCGACCAATGCAGTCTCTGTCCCATATCCCAGCCTGAAACCTGACTGAAAGGGGTCTAGATAATCCGTTTCATCCAGAATCCTCTGGAGTTGTAGCGCCACCACCTTCTCAACCACCTTTCCCAAAAAGGGAAGGTGGGAGACATGACGAAAGTTGTTTAAAACAGTAGGGTCCAGGGAAGGCTTCTTGAGGAGGGGGTGCACCAACGCCTTCTTGAAGACCGTCGGAAACACCCCCTCCCCCAAAGATGTATCAATCATCACCTGGACCCAACCACATGTACTGTAACCTCCCGGGCTGATTTAACCAGCCAGGAGGGACACGGGTCTAGATGGCATGTGGTGGCGTTTACAATCCGGAGGATTCTGTCTACTTCATCAGGCCCAACAGGGTCAAACTGTTCCCAGATAACAGGGTAAGTACGTACCTCTGGCATCTCCCCAGATTGTGCCTCACGCTTAGAGTTTAACTTAGAATGAATCTGAGCGATTTTATCCTGCAGATGCTCAGCAAACTCTTCTGACCGGCCCTGTAAATGGGTCACCGTATCTTCGTGACCCAAGAGAGATCTAGTATTCTTAAACAGGGCCGTTGGGCGGCATTCTGCGGACGCAATAAGAGCGGAGAAATATTCACGTTTCGCCACTCTTACCGCCACAAGGTAGGCCCTAATAGCAGCTCTAGATTGTGTCCTGCCAGATTCAGTCTTCGTCTTCCTCCAGCGGCATTCCAGACGTCTCTTAACCCTCTTCAAAACCCTCAACTCCTCCGTGAACCACGGGGAGTGACGGGTCGAACGAGGCAAGAGAGGTCGCATAGGCACGATCTTGTCCAAGGCCTCGGCCGCCTCCTTATTCCAGGCTGCGGCCAAGACCTCTGCTGGACCGTGTTGCAGATCTTCAGGTATAGCCCCCAACTTCCTCTGAAACCTCATTGGGTCCATAAGTCGCCGGGGCGGACCAATCTAATAGGTCCCGCCTCCCTGCGGAGTGGGGCAGCACACAAGAGCCTCAGGGTCACCAGGGCGTGGTCTGACCATGACAATGGGGACAGATGTAACTCTCCCCTCAGATCACATTGCCACTGCTCTGACAAGAAAACCAAGTCCAGCATGAGACCACTGTCTCGAGTCGGGTCCTGAATAATCTGAGTCAGGTCCATGGCTGCCATGGTAGTCATGAACTCCCGGGCCGCTTCCGAGGCCCGTCCCAGGGATGGCAGATTGAAATCCCCCAAAACCATGAGTCTGGGGAACTCCACTGCCAACCCAGAGATGGCCTCGAGCAGCTCGGGCAGAGAGGTTGCTATGCAGCAGGGAGGCTGGTACAGTAGCAACACTCCCAACTGTGCTTGGGAACCCAACCTGAAAAACAGGGTCTCACATCCGGTCACTTGTGGAGCAGCGCCCCTGGAGGCCATAAGAGACTCTTGGATGACAACTGCCACCCCACCTCCCCTGCCCCGTTGTCTCGGCTGATGCCACACTCGAAACCCGGCTGGACACATTTCCGAGAGGGCAACCCCTCCTTCTGGGCCCAGCCAGGTCTCTGTTATACATGCCAGGTCTGCCCCCTCCTCTGCGAGTAAATCACAGATGAGGGGAGCCTTATTATTCACAGACCTGGCATTAAGGAGCAGCAGCCGGACATCGGGGCCCTCAAAGATCTGCTTACCAGGGCCTGGGTATGAGCTTGGAGGGCAGGAACACGCCACCGGTAACAAACACCGGGGGCGCCTTCCCCAACGATGGCCTGCCCTCCAGCTCCCATCATAACGTCCCTTACCTGTCACCACCTCGATCAAATTCCCCGCCCCGCAGCCCCCAGAGTCTCCTGGTTCAGACGCCTCCACTCCTGAGCCCCTGGAAAGCCTGGATTTGGGCAAAGGTCCCCTTCTCCATACATCCATCCTCTCAACCCAATCTGTCCTGGGTAAATGGCAGGGCCCCCAGCGCACCAGCTCACGCTCTCGGCGCTGGTAAGCCCCAACCACCCCACACAGCTCACCCACTCTCACTGTTCCCTCCTGGGCCTCTCTCACTAGCCACAGCAAGGGACTCAAACACTCCTACCTACCCTGCCTCTCACTCAAGGGTAGGTACTCTCTCATAACTCATACAATCTTAGTCCCCCCCTCGTCACTCTCACTTACAAGGGGGCCACCACACTCACACCAAGGGACCTCCCAACCAAGGGACCAACAATTATAATACAATCCTGGGTGTAATCTACTCATGCATAGCTAATTTTGAGTTTAATGTTATTTCCGAGCCCTCCCCAGAAACAAACAAAAGGAATTGTCTACATAATTTGTTAATGTTGTGCCTTCTTTCTCCTGCGAGTAACATACCCTCTTATGTCAACTCCTTATGATATAGATGATAATTGCTTTAATAAAATTGTTCTTTTAATTGTATTTTTTTTCAGGGGGACGAACATGAGGTCATCACCACACATACAAGATGCTTTCCCCCAGCTTGGTTACTCTTGGCTTGTTTGTAATTAAAAGTAGGTTCTGGGTGGGAAGAAAATGAGCTGCTTCCCCATCATGGGTACATAACAAAATAAAATACAGAACATATTTTTGTTTGTTTATAGCACTTTTATTCCACTCATTCACCCTAGGGGCTCCAGAACAGTTAATAAATATCACTAATATGGCACTCCCTGTTTGAACTTACAGTCCAAAAGACAGGATGTTTAAGGGAAACGGGATGGGAGGGAAGGAAGAACCCCCCCCCCCCAGATAAGTGCAGGCACCTACCCTTATAGTTCTCATCACAACCAGCTTGGGTAGATGTCAACCCCACTAGGTGGACCAGACCAGGAAATCAACTCCACAGGAAGGCTAAACCTACTTTTATTGAGATTGATAGGTCTGATTGTGCTGTACCTCCTTCCCCTTCTTATACTCCCGTGAATTAGGGAGGCATCTGCCTGAGCTGCTTCCAAATGTTATTTTGTTGCTCTGGACCAGTGTTTCTCCATGTTGGCAACTTCAGGCTGTGTGGACTTCAACTCCCAGAATCCCCCAGGCAGCATGGGAATTCTGGGAGCTGAAGTCTGCATAGCTTGAAGTTGCCAAGGTTGAGAAGCACTGCTCTGGAGTTAAAAAAAGGTTTCAGCCTCCTTTGCCTAGGTAACAGTTCTTGCTTATTTCCATCGAGGTCATCATCTTCCTTACTTTCTACAGCAGAGGCAGTTTGGGACTCTTGATGGAATGGCTATCATTTAGCTGACAGTTGGGGAGAACCAAAATAAGCTAGTTTCTCAGAGACAATGGACGAGCCCTACTTCTCTTGTCTTCCTTTGGTCCATAGCTTACTTTTCTATTTATCTATTTACTGCTTGTTAGATTTATAGACTGCTTTTCCTTCAGGAGTTCAAGGCAGTGAATGGATGGTGAAGCTCTTGGGGGTGCACCCTGCGTTCAGTAGGGTATAACATGAGTTTTCCCTCCTGTTCTCTGCCTAACTTCATCTGGTTTGGATCCAAGTACCACCAGAATAGTCTGAAATTAATTCTTGATGTTAATCTTTGTACTTACCTCTTTGTTGTGGGAGTTGGTTCAGATAAACATTTTACAAAATAATTTGATTTCCCCCCCTGTTAACAAGGGGGAAATGTCATTTCTTTAACTCCTTATTAGGCTGGTTAAGTTTTTGTTTTTGTTTTACCAACTGAATGTTTTTTAATGTGAAGGTTGCCAGTTATCCAGATGTGTATATGTTACCTTACTTTAAAAGTGGTTGTTTTGGAGTGAAAAGGAAAGAGGAAGGGTTAGGAATGTGAAACTTTGTAGAAGGCAGATGTTTCTCTTCTGCTTCCAACTTCCATTTTCTTTGCATGAAGTTCTTTAAAGCTAAATAAATATCCCTTTGAGAAGAGCACGACCCACAGTGTTTTTCTTTGCATTAACTGTTTTGTGGCGGGGATGCTCCAGCTTCATGCTCATTCTGACAGCAAAGTCTTTGCAATTCCTTTGTGTAAATGACATGCAGTATAGTTTGTACTAACAGGCCACTGTAACAACAACAATGTCCAAATCTCATCAAGGCACTTGATTAAGGCACTATAGAAATTTCCCCCCTTTTCCTTTAGATAATGTAAATATGGCTGCAAATAATTTTCCTTTGTAATTAAGATTCTTATACAAACATTTTTAATTGCAAACGCAACAAAGCATAGTTTAATTTTCTGAAGACAACAGAGGGCACAGTATTACCCACTACTGATGGATGATACTAGATTTGCAGCATGGCATGCATAAAATAAAAACAGGTTTTGTCTCTTCAAGATTTCCTTCTCTTATGTAGTATTTTGGCATCATTAATCCTTAACCTGACATTAAGATGTTGTTGTAGAACCTCTATCCATATCTCCAGTATATTTCCTAGACTTGGTCATCTAAGCTGAAACACTTGGTTTCTGCCTGCTGTGTCAATAGACACATTGTCAGTAGAACTCTACTAAAGGGATTCTGGTTTTTAAAATTATGAAATCTTACTGTGTACGCAGAGCTTGTTCAGATAACTAAACTGTTGCATTCATGCAACACTAGCTCATGCTTATGGCACAGTACCATAACATACAGAGAATGCAAGTTGATGAGGTGAAAATCACAAGGGGAAATATTGGTTTGGCTCTATGTGAGAGATTTCACTATGTTAAGATATACATTGTGAACCTGCTGAGAAATATATCAGTTCCAATCCATTAAAATAAAACTTTCAGTAATGCCATTAGAAGCATGACAGAATTCAAATTAATTTAGGACTGGGAAGGTAGGAGGAGAAATTAGCTAAGGTTTTTTTTTATTGAACTTATCTTCAAATTGAGCAAAGGGCAGCTTATATATCACAACTGATAAGCAACTCTCTAGGATTTCAGTTTTCATTTCATTTTCTTTAATCAGTTAAAGATTTAATTATTTTAATTGCTAAATGTTTTATGATTTTAATTAACTGAATTTTCCTTCATTCTTTAACTCTGCAGGATTTCAGTTTCCTTTAATTTGGTACTGGAGGTGCTACAGTTTAACCTGGGAGATAAAACATGTGGTGGCTATTTATACAGCCCTTTTCTTAAGGGAGGAAAATGGAGGCTGTTTCTGAGCCAAAACATGCCCATTCTGCATGCTTCTGCTATGATTTCAAAGGGACAAAGACAGTGGAGCTGGCATGTGTATTGCTATCATAAGCTTGGATTGTGCTGATCCTTCCAGATGGACTGCTATACCAACTGTATAGCTAACATCTCTCTAACAGGTGTCCTATGCATTGGTGCCATCTGGGCAAAATTTGGAAAGACAGAATCAAAGTCACACGCAGTGCAATGAGCAGGAAGGCCTCAAACTGAGCAAGGCTAGTTTACTATCTTTTGAAATGCAGTGTAATAACTATTGTGAACTAAACACCTTCTGTTAAAGAATATTAAGTCCAGATTCGATGCCCGCCCCCCCGAGATCACTGGGTTCCCAATACCCTTTTAAAGTATTCTGCCTTTTATTAAATTGAGCAAACAAACAACCCATAATGTTCCTAAGATCTGTGCACTTTGTGAAATGATATTTGCAAGAAGCAAGCAAGCTGCATCTACTGTATGTGGGATCCACCCCATGAAATGTAGCTGAATACAGGTAGGTGACACAGCATCCAAGGCAAAGCATCCAGACCCCTGTAGATCAGGGGAGGAATGAAATGAACAGAAGTCTGTGCAGTCTACACTGTTCAAAAGCATTATGATAAATTTATGACATCCTCAAATTGTGACAGAACTGTCCCAGAAATGTCTAACATGTTTGGGGGAAGAGATAATTCTTTCTTAAAATGCTTTCTCAGTTGTTGTTATTGCTGCCACATGAAGCCAGAAAAGTAAAAATCTTGTTAGCTTTTTCCATATAATTTACTCCCATTTAAACCCTTTCCTGTGCCCATTGTACGCTTTATGATATTTATCTGTTTTGGGACACCATTCTCTTTGAATAAGTCTCTGTAAGAATTCCTATGAAGCTGCAGAATGTTTCTTTGAGCATACAAGAAATTTTCTAACTGCAGAAGTTCATTTTAAAAGAGGGATGGAGAAAATATATATATATATATATATATATATATATATATATATATATATATATATATATATATATATAATACAGTATATTCTCAATAAATCATATGGAAGCATTTATCAGCACTCACTTCTTTAACTTTTCCAGTCTTAAGTTTCAAAGTACATTTCCAAATGACTGAAGTTCATACATGACCTTTTAATTTTTTTTTTCAGATGAAAATGTTTAGGAAAATTACCTCAGGGTTTATTTCTTATTTATGGAGGGTTAAAAAAATCAATGTAACAGAGGAAAATGAGTTTATTAAGAACAGAAGGAAAACTGCAGAGAACTGGAGAAGACAGCAATTATTTTTTGTCTTATAACAAAAACCATTATTTAAGTATAGCACATTGGATGCTTCTGTCATTCACAGAGGCAATTAAGGGAGGGTGACATTGGCAAGGAAATTAATATTAGAGACTTGACCCAGATGTTTGTTTTCTCCAAAGTACCAGGCTAATGCAGAATGCCACAGTGGAAATACAGTTTTAGTTCACTTATGTGATGTAACAATAATCTCTAGTCTGGATTTTATCGATAACATACCTTCTTCAGGTATAGCATTTATTAAATTATAGCCTATACACCTTTCCCTAATATACTATATTTCTAATATAGTTTATTGCTTTTCTTTTAATGACTGATCTGACTTCTCACATCTGAGAAGCTCTAGATTACTGGGGCAATTTCAGTAATGGCCTTTGGCCAGATGGCTGGGAATTATGATGTCCAACAGGACTGGAGGACACTAAATCTGAGAAGGCTGATAGAAATATTCACTCTGAACACTGAAGTAGCCATTTCATTGAAGATTTGTCTCCTTAGGAAGCTTTGGATTTCCTATATTTGGCAACTCTTTGGCATCATCCACACATTCCTCTTGCCCCAGAAGCAAGATGGCCTGCTAATGGTTGGTTGAGGATGTGTCCACACAATGGAGCCTCCATCTCAGGCAGGCTGAAGCCAGACCAAAATGATGTGATAGGAGGACGGCGTTTTCCATCAGGAAATGCAATACAACTTCCTTTGTGAACATTCTGATGTGTGTAGAAGAGGAGCCTGAAGGAGGTTGGTGACCCACAGGACTGCAACTGGCCTGCTTCAGGACTACTTACTGCTATCCTGACAGAGAGTTCTGTGTCTCCATCACCTGTCGTACTTTAGCTGCTGCAGAGAACACAATCTCCTTTTCCTTTTAAGGCTCAGATAGGAATAGCTATCTCCTGGAAGGTATTTCTTGAGGTTGCTGCTCCTACCTCCACTGCTTCAAGGAAGCTTGCTAGAGAGGGAAAGAAACCGAGGGAGACAGGGATCTTTCACCCCCATGTCCCTACAACTGCCTTTCCTCCATGCCTCCCCCACAGCAGCCTCCAACAGCTGCAGTCCTGCCACCATGTGTGGGCAGCAACTTTTCTGTCCTTCTTTTGGAGACATAGAAAAATAATGCTGTGGGGCAATGATTTCTCAAAATAATGTGCTTTCTTTCCACTTCAGGGATAGAAGGAAAGCACATCATTGGGGATGTGGGAAAAGCCCTTTGATTTTATGATTCTTCATTTGGCTTCTGGTTTAACTGAACAGTCTCCTGACATTTAAGAGTATTAGTGGAAAACCCACTGTAAGTACATTAAAATCCTACATAAGTTTTAAGTCTAATTTTGGCTACAGGAGATTCTCAGAAAATGGTGTACAGACAGTTCAGTGTAATTACAGTGTGAATGCTGGCTAGATTATGAGAAAATCCTTTTTTATATACCACTGAGCATTAATGAAAATAGAAAGCCATACAATTCTATAGAAGGTAATTGGCACAAATCATACTTTTGATGTACACACATTCCACCCTTGTGTCATCCAGACAGAATCTATTTCTGGATCCACAGTAAAGCTGAGCCACCAGTGCTGTGGAAGATGTACCAATTGAACAGAAAGAAATGTTCTGAATTATGATGCATAGTTTTGCTTAAAGGGGAAGAGATCTTTATTAACAGGCTGTAACAAAAGTAAGGTTAAAAAATGGTGTTGCTCGTAGTTACATCAGAGCCAGCATCCCCTGGAGAATGTAAGAACTTTTGGTTGAACTGCACTTGTGTCTTTGGTAACTTGATGTATTGTTCTGCCCCAGCACAGCAGGTTGGGTCACAGGTTATTTTGGATTCAGAAGCAATGACCACACCGTATGAATACTTATGGCTTTATTCCAAGGCAATATAAGAAAATACCATAATAATATGTCATGATATAGTAATAAAATAATATTGAGGAATACTTAGGAAAGTAACATAACCCAAGACAGCAATCAAAGAACAATCAAGAATTTTGAAGAATAAAATAAGACAAAGAAAGATCTTATGCCCCTTCTGCCAGTCAGAGGATCCCAAGAATATGACAGTGTGTGGACCCCTTCAAAGTCAGTAAACATGCAGCACCCTCCCAGTTAGATCTGCATTGAAGTTCCAACCCACATAGACTTCTGATTGGCTTATATAGGCTCTGAACCATAATTAAGCACAGCTGCTTTTCAATGGTCTCATCTCAGTTGATTTCACCAAGGACAAAGAGGATGCCTACCTTATCTTGGAATAACTTACCTTTGCACTCCAGCAAAGAATGAGACCATCAAGATTCAAGGTTGAGGATTCCTGTCAAGAATGAGGCCATCAAGGCTAAGGAGTCTTTGTTTATACCAGGTGGCGAGACCATCTCTCAGTTAAGGAGTATTTGTTTCTTAAGGTTAATTGGATTGAAGACGAGAAAGATCATCCTACACTACACAGGTGTCTAACCAAGAATAGGGTAAAACAAAGTATGACCCAAATATAACCTTTTAGTGACTAAAATAAACGCTTAATTCTGCACAACATACTGAAACATTACATTAAAATATAAAATCATACAGAGTTCTGTATACCATGCGATAAAGAAAGAGGTACACATCACTATCCAATTCCTTCTTGGCCATCTTCTGGCAAAACTACCAGCACTGCACTTGATTGATGCACAAATGTGTTGGAGGTATGACTTCAGAGACCCCAACTCTTCAGCCCCTCATGATCTCCTGACAACATGCATATACACAAAATACTTAAATCTCCAACAAAAAGAAGACCCAGTTGCCCTTGAGGCAACTGCATAGATTCTTATGTGGCTCCCCTCAGAAAACTCTTCTGTGGAGAAAGTTTGGAGAAAACCCCTGATTTGAAGTTCCTATGAGAAACATTTGTTTCTAGTATCCCTGAGGATGACTATATAGGTAGAAAAGTGTCTATTTAACCACTCAAATGCAGAACTCTTCATGAGTAAAGGAATATTCCTTGTGAATAAGGTTTACTTTACTATGTGTGGATAGTGCTGAGTATATTCTTATTAATTAAACCAGAGTTGGTGCTTATCATTAAAACAGTCTTCATTCTGGTTCAGAAACTGATGCAAACTTGGCATAATGTTCATCACGGCGTAAAGTTTACAAGGTTTTAGAAATAATATGAATTTTACTAAGGATGGTTTTAAACAAATCAGTGAAGGATATGTAATACAGTATGCCATATTGAATACTATTATGGCATGAACAGGCAGTAGTGAAGAGAATCTGATACTTTCCAATCAAAAATTTGCATGTGTGTGTATGTAGGGGACATTATATATACAGTGTGTGTATGTATGTATGTATGTATGTATGTATGTATGTATGTATTTATGTGTGTGTGTGTGTGTGTGTATATATATATATATCCACACACATACATATACAAACACACATGTGTTCTCTCTCTCTCTCTCTCTCTCTCTCTATCTATCTATATATATATACACATACATACACACAGTGTGTGTGTGTGTGTGTGTATGTGTGTATGTATGTATGTATGTATGTATATGAGGCATCTGAACAAGATGTATATTTGGGGAAACTGTGTATTAAAGGTGTATATTAGGAATGATTGCATTAAAAAAGAAGATAAATCAGGAGTTGCATGGAAAAAGTATACATTAGGGAAGGTGAACAAATAAAGATTAAATATAGAGTAAAAAAGTTTAGCAAAGGTTTAATGGGATAGAATAATATGTGAAAACCAGCAGCTCTGATTCTGACCAAACTAAGATTACAACAAACCAGATATTCCTTCAAGTTGCACAATACACAAGGCAGCTCTCATCTTTTCAGTGATAGGTTTTTTTAAAAAAAAGATAAATGGATAAAATCAACAATTTTAATAGCAAGTGATTAAAAGTTGCTATAACGTAAAAGGCAGCCATATTCTTAAAATTGCTATTGTACAGATATTTAGTGGCAAACAATGTAATATCATCTCAGTTTAGAAAATTTGATGCACATGGCAAAGAAACACAAAAGCTTCTAAAAATGAACACACCATAAAATTCTATACCACTGCTTTTGCTCCATTTTTATCCATCTGCTGCAGCATGAGGAGACATCTTCAGATAATGCACCCAGTTTTAAGGTTACAAAGTATCTCAAGCTCCTTTCAGCTGCCTGAAAAAGTAACCAAATGAATTCACATTAGCTGATTGTAATAATTACTTACAAGGAGACAAGGTGTCCCAGACATTGAGAACTGGAGTCTATTAGAAAAGATTGATTCATACATGTAGTTTTTGATGTGTAATAATGGCACACATTTTTGTTGTGATATCACAGGGTGTGATGTCATGAATCTTATGTATGAATTCATCTCCAATGGTTGAGACTGCACCTGGAGCCCTCCCACAGCTTGACACATAAAATAAATATTTATATTGATGTTTTATCTTCTGAGAAATAGCCCAATATAGAGAAGGTCGATGCTGGACACTACACAGTACAAAATTTCAATCTCTTTTTATTGCCAAATATTTTTTCAATGCTCAATTTGGATTTCCTTCAGTTAAAGGAAAGGTTAAATAAAAGAGAGAGTGAGAGAGAACATGCATGTTTTCATAAGACAAAATGTTTTCTTTTAACTGAGTCAGCAAATAGAATGACAGCTGGCAACCTCAGCTGGAAACAGTAAGATTTCTTATGCGTTGATTCTCTGCAGGTTGCTGAGACAAGCTGTAATAGAGCTTTTCTGATAAATGTAATTTCTCTCTCTCTCTCTCTCTCTCTCTCTCTCTCTCTCTCTCTCTCTCTCTCTCTCTCTCTCTCTCTCTCTCTCTCTTTTCTGAAGGGTTATGAAATATTTCTGTAAAATGTCCTTCTCCCTACCTCACCTCATCACAGATGTCTTGGCAAGATCGTGAGTACTGTCCCCTCCTAAGCATTTCAGGGATTTGCCCAGAGTGAAATTATGGCTTCAAATGTCAGAAACAGGCTTTTCAGTTTATAGGCAAAAGCTTTTTGTAAACATGTGCAAGATGTTTCTTCTGGATGATGCAGAACCAAATTCTGGCTTCACAACTATAAAAGCCTGGATAAGATCTGCAATTGATTTAAACTAAGGATTACCAGGCTGAAACCCAGAAATCTGGATTGCTTTTCAATATTTGTCAGTGCAGCAAAAGATGAGAGAATAGCCGATGTCCTACTCTATCCTGATTCCTTCCTGATCCTGTTGGACAGAGAAGACCCCAAGACCCCAGAATCAGTGCTTTGCCTCCCACAGTGCTGGAGAATTTAACTATATTACACAGATTTTTAGATTTTAATCTGGAACACACAGCATTAGGGAAAGGTAGCTCCTGAAATAATTTCTATTCCTAGGTGCTTGTATACATCTACATCAGGGTGTAGTTTTGGCTAAACTCCCACAGTTCCTTGCTTTTGGCCATTATGACTGGAACTGATATAAATGTTAGTGTTTTACAGTTCCACTTCCCAATGCAGTCTTTTGAGCGTTGGTTATTACATTTAAATATCTTGTTCCTTTTATGACTGTCAAAGTTTTCCACTTTAAAGGTGAAAGCCCAGCGCTTTCCACTGAAACCACCAGTTCTTTAGTTTCATGGAATCCAGGACATCACGTGCTAATCCTGGACACTATTAGATGGATCCCTTTTTGTTCTTTCTGCCTTGTTCCTGAACCAATCTTTCCCCAGACTTTAGAGTAAACCTCCATTACATCAGTCTTTACAAACATAAAGCCAAAGCCCATTGGAAAACAACCAAGGGGAAATTGATTTATTGTATAGTCAAAGGCTTTCACGGCCGGAATCTGATGGTTGTTGTGGGTTTTCTGGGCTGTGTGGCTGTGACTCCTTTAATTTAATTGCAGGTCTGTGACCTGCAATTAGGACACAAAATCTACAGAAAACCCACCCACACAGACCGGTATCTACACAAAAATTCCAATCACCACCCACGACAAAAAAGAGGCATCATCAAAACACTAGTGGATCGCGCAAATCAGAACTGTGAAGCTCAATTTCTCAATTCTGAACTCAGCCATTTGGATTGGTCCTAGAGGCGAATGGCTACTCCAAGAATGAAATCAGGAGAGCTATCAAACCAAAAAAACAGCACTCAACTGAAGAAAAACAGCCCCCCACAAGCAAAATATTTCTGCCCTACATTAAAGGAGTCACGGACCGCATGGAAAAACTAATGAGAAAACATAACCTCCAAACAGTCTTCAAACCCACCAGAAAAATACAACAAATGTTAAAATCAGCAAAAGACAAAAGGGACCCCCTCACCGCTGCAGGAGTTTACCGCATACCCTGCAGCTGTGAACAAGTATACATTGGGACCACAAAACGCAGCATCCACACCAGGATAAAAGAACATGAAAGACACTGCAGACTACAGCAACCTGAAAAGTCTGCAATAGCTGAACATGCTCTCAAACAAACTGGTCACCAAATCTTATTTGAAAACACAGAAATACTGGACAACACCAACAGCCACTATGTTAGACTATACAGGGAAGCCATTGAAATACATAAATGCCAACACAGTTTCAATAAAAAAAGAAGAAAGCTTAAAGATCAGCAAAACCTGGCTGCCAGTCCTGAAAAACACAGCTTGCAAAAGGTCAATGAACTCTACTCAACCACAGAAATATACAAACGACTCACACAACAGATGTGCTAATCCCACACAGGACAGCACCACACCCCCTAATCACCACAATAAACCCTCTCCTAATCTCTTGTAAATGACCCACAGAAGACACACACCCTCTCAGCAGCTATAAACACCAGCAGGAACACACACACCCTCCACTTGGGCACAGACAGAATCTTCTAGCTGTGCTCCTGTCCTCTGAAGATGCCAGCCACAGCGACTGGCAAAACGTTAGGAACCAGAACTGCCAGAACACGGCCACACAGCCTGGAAAACCCACAACAACCATAGGAAAATTGGTTGTTGCAGAATTTACCATTTGTAGCCCAGGATTCATTAGGCCTACCTGGCTATCTCCAGCTGATATGGTAACAGATCCTCAAATTCTACAACAATTGCATGCCATTATTGATGAAATTGCTCTCATGGAACAACTGCCAATTTTGGGGGAATCTTGGAACAGTGTAAGGGAATTTGCATGTCCTGGGTCCTTGGATCAAAACTCTCAAAGGGGACTGTGTTCTAGACATTAGTGGTTCCTTAAACAAAGGACATCACAAGAGTTGTGTGATCTTTAACACATTCTCTTCTCTTGAGGTGAGAATGCTCCAGCATTAGATTTGATTTCTAGGCCTGTTTTTAAAGGTAACCAAGTAGGTTACTTAATTAAAATAGTGATATGGAGGTTCAGAAGATATTTGCAATTACCTGGAGTTCCCTTCTTTCTTATCTTCTGATAAGTCAATGAACCTCAACATACTATAAAGATGGGAAGCTAATTTTCTATTTTTGGGGATCTCTTTGCTATAAGACTCTTGGTTATGTTATCTTTCCCAAAACAAATGACAAATTAATAGTGTGGTTGAGCCATCACAAACAATATATTGGAAATTCAATGCAGCTTTTGTAGGGGCAGTTTTGCAAAAGAAAAAGCAGAGTAGATTTAGGTAGATTTAGTAACAATGACATTGAGTGAATGATGCAATTGTCATCTAAGTCTCTAATTTCCAGAAGTGTCCTGAGCATCCTCAGAATTGTAGCAGATGAAACGGGCATTTTAGCCTTTCCAACCTGCTATTAGCTTGGAGAAGGAGATTTCCTCAGGCAGAAATGGTTGGGATCTAAAAAGCATATCAGGGAGTGGGGCAGTTTATTGCTTGTTTTTGAATCAGCATAGGATAAAAAGTTAATTTTTCCTTCTTCAATTCATATGGTTCTGATGCTAGTTCCCATTTAAAAAAACAAAACAAAACAAAACCCCAAAACCCAACACTTTAATGGTAGCCACAGAATAACAGAATAATGCTTACTTTGGTTCTCAATTACATTTTGGTCCATTTACAGATGTGGCTAATATCATAAGCTTTAGCAGCAATTATCCAGCATTAGTCTCTTAGTGGGATCACTCCAGTCTTTTCTCCAATAGCCATTCTTTTCCAGAAACCATTTCTTTCAACTCTGGTATACAATTTTTTTCATTATCATTATGCATTCCTATTGATAAAATAAGAGGTTAAGTTTCCCCTTCATTATTGGACAGGCTTTATTGGGCCCAGGAGAATATAATCATAAACTCTTTGGACCTTTGCAACATTCCAAAGAAGTAGCAAAGAAGAAAGAAATAATGATATGTGTGTCAACACTGTCTACCGCCAAATTTCACTCAGAAGAAGGGTCATAGAATTGAAAGAGGCCACTTAGGCCATCAAATCCAACCTTCTGCTCAGTACAGGAATCCAAATTAAAGCATCACAGTCTGTCCTCCTTTTGAACACATCTAGTGAAGGTGAATCCACCACCTGTCTGGAAAATTGATTCCACTGTCAAACTGCTTTTATTATTAGGAAGCTTTTTCTAAGCATTCAATGGGAATTGTAAGCTGCTTCTCAGTCGCAGACGTTTCTCCCAAGAAATGACTTCAGCTCAGATATTTGGTGAGTAAACGATTTATTGATTAACATGAGTAAGCACCGCAAAGGTACGAATGGTTCCCTGGGTCCCGGCTTGGGTTTTTATACTCTCCCGCCGGAGCATCGGCCCCTCCCTGCTGTGGTCTTCCCTTTGATCCGCTTCAGGCTTCCCTTTGGTCCGCTTCAGGCTTCCCTCTGGTTCGCTTGGTGTCAAGTTCGAAAGTTCCTTATCCAAGAGGCGTAGTTGATAGTTTCTGTCCTTTCTGATGCTTGCTGTGTTTGGGGAATGGCAGGACCCTAGGGCATGCCAGGGTTCTGACATGCCGCCCCCCCAAGACCTTCCCCCCTCCCTTATTCTTCGTCCCATCCCTTTGAGTTTCAGTTAGTCGGTGCTCGTGATATCTGTAACAGAATAACATATTGTTAGTTAGGGATTCACCGGGGTTTTTCGGGGAATTTTCGGTGGAATTTTCTAATCAAGTCCGGGGCTTGCATGTGTTCGACTGCTACCCATTCCCTGAGGCCTACTGGTAAGTGCTGCCACTTGACCAGGTATTGCAACTTTCCCCTGTGTTTACGTGAATCGCAAATTTCTTCAATCTTGAAGTGTGGCTCCCCGTTCACTATTGTTGGTGCTGGGTCCCTTGTCGCAGGGTGCCATTGTTTCGATGGGAGGTATTGTTTCAGGAGGCTTATATGAAACACTGGGTGGACTTTCTTCAATGTCTTGGGCAGTTGCAGTCGTGCAGTTACTGGGTTGATGACTTTTTCTATTGGAAATGGCCCGATGAACTTTGGGGCCAGTTTGCGAGACGGCTGTGCAGATCGTAAGTTCTTGGTGGATAAGTATACTTGGTCCCCTTCTTTTAATTCCCATTCTGCTGCATGTTTCTTGTCCGCATATTTTTTGTAGGTGCCCTTTGCTTCTCGAAGTGTTTGAAGCATGACAGGCCAATTGCTAGTTATTTTGTTCACCCACTCATCAGCCTGTAATGGTGCATATGCGTCCTTCCTTTGGATCATGCCTACTTCTGGGATAGCTGAAAATTCCTGCCCTGTGGCTATTTTAAATAGTGTGAACCCCGTGCTGTGGTGTACTGAGTTGTTGTACGCTACTTCTGCAAAAGGTAGTAGTTCAACCCAGTCATTTTGCTGGTAGCTTATGTAACATCTTAAGTATTGTTCTAATATGGATACCAGTCGTTCTGACGCTCCGTCTGTGCACGGGTGAAATGCGCTGCTCAATCCTTGTTCGGATCCAATCAGCTTTAGGAATGCTCTCCAGAATTTAGATGTAAACGTGCTCCCTCGATCGCTAATGATTCTTTCGGGTGCCCCATGTAAGCGGTACACGTGTTGCGTGAAAAGCCTGGGTAGTTTGGGTGCTGTCAGTATCCCTTTGCAGGCGATGAAATGAGCTTGTTTGGAGAACAGGTCTGTGATCACCCATACTGCCGTTTTCTATTTGCTCTCGGGTAGGTCGACTATGAAGTCCATGGCTATCTGTCGCCATGGTTGTGATGGGTTAGCCACGGGTTGTAGAAGTCCTTTAGGCTTTCCTGTGGCCCTTTTCGCCGTAGCGCACACTGGGCAGGTACTTACATAGTCCTTCACGTCCCTGCACAGCATGGGCCACCAGAACTTGCGCCTGATGAGGTGCATGGTTTTCATGAACCCAAAGTGTCCCGCTGCTTTGTGGTCGTGATTGATTTCAAATACGTGTTTCCTCATGCTGGCAGGCACGTACAATTTGTCGTTGTTCCACCATCTCCCATTGTGCTCTTGTAGAAGGTGTTTGTTTTCTCCCCACCATGTGTCGTGCGTTGTTGCTGCTTGTATCTCTGCTTCCAATGGATTTCGCACCGTGGTCTCCGTTTCTTTCTCCCGTGCCACTGCCATGTGTCCTATCTGTCTGTTACGTGATGTCTGGTTGTCAGGTGTGTCTGTGTTTCTGTGTGGGAATAGGGTTTCTGTTCTCTGATTTTCCATCATGTTGTGGCAGTCGTGATAGGGCATCTGCCAGGTAGTTCTTCCCCCCGGGAAGTACCTCAGGGTGAAGTTGAAGCGGCTAAAGAATTCGGCCCATCGAAGTTGTTTTGGGTTCAATTTCCTGGGCGATTTTAGCGCTTCCAGGTTCTTATGGTCTGTCCATACTTCAAACGGTACTGAAGCCCCTTCTAGCAGGTGTCGCCATGTAGCTAGTGCGTGTCAGACTGCGAATGCTTCTTTCTCCCATATATGCCAGCGTTTTTCTGTGTTTGTGAATTTCTTCAATATGTACGCACATGGTCATAGTTTGTCGTTCTCGTCCGCCTGCAACAGTATTGATCCCACTGCGTTATTTGATGCGTCTGTGTGGATGATAAATGGTTTGTTTATTTCTGGGTGCTTCAAGATAGGCTCAGCTGTGAATAGTGCTTTGAGTTCCTCAAAGGCTTTCTGGCATTCTGGGGTCCACTTAATTTTGGTGCATGGCCGTTTTGTCTGTTTTCCACTGCCGTTTTTTGTTTTTAACAAGTCCGTTAGTGGTAGTGCTATTTGCGTAAAATTCCTGATAAAGCCTCTATAAAAGTTGGTGAAGCCGATGAACACTTGTAGTTGGCGCCTGGTCCGCAGAGGTTCCCACCCTACTACCACTTTCACTTTGGCAGGGTCCATTTCGATGCCTTTGCTTGAGATTCTGAACTCTAGGAAGTCCAGTCTTTCTTGATGGAATTCGCATTTGTCTAGTTTGACAAAGAGTTTTGCTTCCAGTAGTTTTTCGAGGACCGCTTTTACTAGCTGCGTGTGTTCCGCTATGTTCTCGGAGAAGATCAGTATGTCGTCTAAATAAATGATGACTCCCTGGTACAGGAACTCGTACAAGACTTCGTTTATCAATTTCATAAAAATTCCTGGTCCCCCCGCAATCCCAAATGGGAGGACCCTGTATTGAAACGAGCCGAGCGGGCAGTTGAATGCAGTCTTCCATTCATCCCCTTCCCGTATCCGGACTCTGTAATAAGCTTCCCTTAAGTCCAATTTAGTGAAAATTTTTCCCTTAGCTAGCTGTGCTAGCATGTCCTTCAGAAGTGGGAGGGGGTATTGATTTGTGACTGAGATGGCGTTCAGCCCTCTGTAATCAGTGCATAGCCGAAGCGAGCCATCCTTTTTCTTGCGGAACAGTACGGGGGCTGCCAGGGGGGAGTTTGCTGGTTCGATAAAGCCCCTTGCCAAGTTTTTATCCACAAATTTGCGCAGCTCTTGGAGTTCCCGTTGGGTCATGGCGTACATCTTCGGCTTGGGAAATGTGGCCCCAGGGATCAGCTCGATGGCACAGTCCGTTTTCCTGTGGGGCGGTAGTTGGTCACACTCGTGCTTACTGAAGACTTCTCTGACAGGCACGTAAGTTCGTGGGAATGTTGTCTTTGCCTCTTTCTGTGATTCGTCCCCCCTCACAGTTCCTGCAGCCCCTGATTCCATCCCGTTCTCTTCAGTGTCCATAGTGTCATTGCCGTATTTCCCATCTATAAACTCTATCTCCCCAGATACCCAATCGATTTGGGGGTTCCTTTCTCTCAGCCACTTGAGACCTAGGATGATGGGTTGCGTGGAGATGGGTGCCAAAATGAACCGCAGTGTTTCCATATGTGTGCCAATTGACATCTTCACTGCCTCCGTGAAGTGCCTTACTGCCCCCCCTTTCATTCCTGTCCCGTCCAATTGGCAGAATGTAATGGGCGATTTTAATTTGAAAAGTTTTAGTCCCATGTCCCTAGCTATTGATGGGTGCATTAAGCACCTAGTGCACCCTGAGTCCAGCATTGCTACCCCAACAACCTGCTCCCCCTGTCCAAGGTTTCCAACTTTACCTTGATTTGCATTGTGGGGCAGTCTTCGGATGTCAATGTGTCGCTGCGCCCTTTACTGCAGGCCTGTCCCACGGCGCACTTTAGGGCAGGCTGTTGTCATTTCCCGCCGGCAAGAACTCCTCGTCCGTGGAGTCGTCTGATGATGACACTGGTTCCGTGTACTTACGCCGCTCCGTTACTGCCTTGGCTGTTGATTGTTTGGAGGGGGGGTTGCGTGACTTCTCTCCGAGTCTGGTCTTTTCCAGTGGTTGGGTGCATTCGTTGATTCTATGACCCTCTCTCCCGCACTTAAAACATAAGTTGTTCCTGGCCCGCCGTTCTTTTTCGTCCGCCCATGGTTTCCTGTCATATTCTCTTCTACGATAGTATTGGTTGGTTTGCGTTGGTCATCCTGGGTATTGGAGTTGTCAGTAGGAGCATATGCGCATTTTTGTGCTCTCTACTTTGCCTGCTAATTGGACATCAAGTGTCTCTGGGTCCCCTCTCCCTGCCGCCATGTCTAGTATTTCAGGTCTTAGTCCCATTTGGAAATACTCGACCTTGAACGATTCAGGCCAAGTCGGGAGGCGGCTGACCAACTTTTTGAATTCTAGGGCGTATTCCGCCATTGTACGGTGTTCAGTGTACGACTTTCGGGTTCGCTCCCGGGAAAATCGGCTGGAATGGGATTCGTACCTTTATGTAAGCTGCTTCTCAGTCACAGACGTTTCTCCCAAGAAATGACTTCAGCTCAGATATTTGGTGAGTAAATGATTTATTGATTAACATGAGTAAGCACCGCAAAGGTACGAATGGTTCCCTGGGTCCCGGTTTGGGTTTTTATACTCTCCCGCCGGAGCATCGGCCCCTCCCTGCTGTGGGCTTCCCTTTGGTCCGCTTCAGGCTTCCCTCTGGTTCGCTTGGTGTCAAGTTCGAAAGTTATCCAAGAGGCGTAGTTGATAGTTTCTGTCCTTTCTGATGCTTGCTGTGTTTGGGGAATGGCAGGACCCTAGGGCATGCCAGGGTTCTGACAGGAATCTACCTCCCTGTAATTTAAATCCATTATTCTGTGTCCAGCCTCTGGAGCTGCTTCTTCTATGTGACCTCCTTTCCTCTTATTTAAATATTTCTGTCACATCCTCCTTCTGTCTTTCAAGACTGAAGATATCCAGCTCCTCCAATCTCTCTTCTTAGAACTTAGTTTCTACTTTTCTGATCATCCTTGCCTTTCTATGAACCTGAATCCTTCTTAGAGTCTGGTGCCCAGAACTGGACACAGCATCCAAGTTTAAATCTGACTGAAGTAGAATAAAGAGGAAGTATTAGTTTCCATGATTTGGAAATTATATTTCTATTGATGGAAGCTTCCAAGATCTTTTGCACAAATGCTATTATTTTTTGTTTTCTAATTGAAGTACTCTGCACTTGCATAAAATTCATTTTACTATTTTCAGTATATTTCTCTAACTATCAAGATTAATGTTATTTCTTTTTCTAGGATATAAACTCTCTGGTATAAGATTAATTCTGTGATCTGCAGTTTGATATGCATTCAAGTCATGAATAAAAACATAAATGAGTAGAGGATCCAAGACTGATCCTCGTGGCATTTTGTTCAATACCTCTGTCAAATGGGATGAGGAACCATTGATGAGCATTGTTGTATATGATTTTTGAGCCAGGTATGTCACCACTTAGATGTCATGCCATCTTACTAGATTGTTGATCAGTATGTCACAGGTACTTTGTCAAATGCCTTGCTGAAATCAAGATGTATTAAATCTATGGAATCCTACAATCTATTAGGGAAGCTAGTTGATCAAAATACAAGATAGGTTGGTGAGATAAGGCTTGTTCTTAACAAACAAATCCATCCTGATTTTGGTAATTATTGCATTACTTTCAAGGTGCTAGTAGATCAATATGATCTGCTCAAGAGGCTCCCCTCCTATTTCATCTTTTTGAAGACTGGGGTGTTCACTTTCCTCCTGGCACTTCACCAGTTTTCCAAGATTTCTTACAAATGAAATATAAAGATTCAACCAAACTATCACTTGGTCCTTCTTTACCCTAAGATGCGGTTCTGGAGATTTAATCCAGTTGAAAGTATGAATTGTACTTATTTTCAGTAGAGAGATTACCTACTTTCCCAGGGCTGAAAACCTTAGTGGACATTTGTGCTTTCCCTTTCAGAAGAGAATCTGAGTTAAAGAAAGAGAAAATACAGTGTGTAAAATGGACAAAACCTTCGCTACTTATCTTCTCTTATGGATATGCTGGGGAACCTGCTAGTTAATATAGGCAAACTAAGGTGATGAGAGAACATTTTGATTCAACATGAAATCCTCAAAATATACTTTGTCCACCACAATACTTAACGACAATGGCAATGGTATTATTCCGACTGTAATACTAAGACATTTGAGTACCTCTTAATCACTTTGCCAGCTGGATAAATCTGGGTTAAGCACTTATGAACAAGGACTGAACATTAAGCAGCCTGGTAAACTATCACACATGCACACTCCTATGCTTTCTCCATAAATCCACTGAGTATATATACTGTAATATCAGTTTTGATTGCTGCCCCCCCCCCAATTTGTTGATAGCAACTCTCAGATGGTGAAAAAGCCAGCATTATTAGCTGCAATTTAAAAAAAACCCAAACAAATATAAAACATCCCTTATGCCTGGAATTTATGTAACACATTACATAGTTAAAAACATTTGCATAAAGAACATTTGATTCCCAGGTATCAAGCATTACAGGTATTGTGAAGCATTTCAGGTATTACCAGTCCATTGTCTTAGGAATGTTGCTTTATATGCATATACTTTTGCAGTAAAACTGTACAAGGGGGCTCAAGCTTTGAAAACATATCCAACTGCAATCACTCTGTGAAATATGAGTGAAAAACTAAACGTCAGCTCTCAGGGGCATCATTCTTATGGCAATAAGAGTACCATGAAATTCAGACCAGACGCCAGAAAGCCTCAAGTCTGGAAGGGTTAAAAAGCTTCTGATGTGAGTTCTGCACATGAAACCAGCAAGAGGTAGAGGAATGCATGGCGACTTGTATCCTCACAATAGACTATCCAGATATTTCAATTGTTTATTACCATTTTGTCACATTGTTTATAGATGTCTGAGGTTATTGATGGATATTCTCTTAATAGAAAGGCACTTAAAAATATAACAAATTGTTATTTACAGGCAAGTACTGCTAGAATTAGAGACAGAGTAGACGAATGGGTTACTAGATGCTTTAAATCTTCCAGATCTAAGAATGATCTGAATGAATGAACTGAATGTACTACAATGTAAGCCATTCTCCTTTTCAATAACATATGACAGAGCTTTCCAAACTGTGTGTCGGGACGTCGGCTGCAGTGTCTGGCTGTGTCACAGATGCTGCTGCCTCCAAACTGGCCCTGCCAGGATTCCGTGCAGGTCCCAGTGCGTGCCTTGTGCCTTGCTGCCTCCAAACCTGCTGTGATTCCATGCAGGTCCTAGTGCCTGCCTTGTGCCCTGCTGTAAGAGTGTGTCGCGAAATGATGTCCTGCTGTAAGAGTGTGTCGCGAAATGATGCATGTCTAAAAAGTGTGTCACCAACATGAAAAGTTTGGAAAGCTCTGACATATGACATTTCTGACCTGATAGTCTTAGACAACTCCCCATCCACCTCTCCAAGCCCCTTTTTTGTGTCTTCTGCCTCCTTCCAGGATCATGTTGCAGAAATTCAGAAATTTTCAGCAGCAAGATATGTTTTTAATGAAGCCCTGAAACAATATGTTAAGTCTCCTTTCTAAGCATTCATAGTTTTGAATATAGAAGTGGGTTTCCAAATCAGAAAAACAAACAGTGAAGCTTGCCCGACAGCTCATACATATATGGATGAATGGTGAAATATGTAACCGTTCTGTTGTTGCAGGCAGATGCAGTGGTGAAACTTACTGTACATAGCCAGATTTGACATACAAAGAAGCAAGCAAATGAACCAGATTGTCCTAGTGTTATAGAGTTGGACTAGCCCTGAGAGATCCAGGCTCAACCTCCCCTTAAGCTATAAAATTAACTGGTTCACTTTAACACAGGCAGGACAAGCCAGGGTATATAAACAGAGGGCAAGTCCCACTCCCTTTTCGCACTGAAGGTATTGCCTAGCTTGGCAATGAAACGTCTGCAAGAAAACAACAAGGCTCAGAGAGCACCAAGGACTCCATGGTTCACTCTTGGCCTATTACACCTCACAAATTTGTGAGCATAAAATTGGAGTAGGGAACTACTCAATTTCCTTGAGTTCCTAGAGGAAAGGTGGGATATAAGTGCATGAACAAATGAATTATAATCCAAGGGGTCTTATTACTATCCAATATTATTTCCCCTCCACCCCAACCTCCATCCCTCAGACTTGATTAAAGCATAGAAAAATAGCTGGCCGTTCTGAGAACATATCACAACATATCTGGAGGACATCAGGTAGAAGACAGTCATTTAAACCAAACCTGCTGCCAAAAATAAAGCCAAAGTGAAATTCCTCAGATTTGGGATAGTCAGTTTTAATCCCTACATACTGTTACTGAACTGGCTCTCAAAAGTTAAAATGTGGTGGAAGAAGCACACTCTAAAATAATTGTTCAGATAAAACTCCACACTAGAGATCCTAAAAGACATTTGATTACTGATTTACCACCTCATCTTTACATTTTTTGGAGGTAAAAGACATTTTGGGTAAGCAAATAAGCATTGACAAAAATAAATTTATATTTGCCTCATTTATATGAAATATTTTCTGTTTTTTAAATTACAGCATACAAGAAAAAGATGGATGCAATACAATATCAATTTCCCTCATATGACAACCTCTCTCTTTTTTCTTATGTCTGTGTGGGAAGCATGGATTCTACCTATTTGTTTTTAATTAAAAGCCCTACAAAAACAGCAAAACCCACTTTCCTTATATGAACTTTAAGACAAATAATCGTAGAAAATGTTAGTCTTGGAAGCCACCTTCCAATAACGCATAGACTATTTGGGATGGAAAATTGAAGATAAAGATGGTGATGCCAATTCAAATAGGGATTAAATGGAGTATAATACTATCCAGGGGTGTTCACAGGGGATCAAAAATGTCAAGGTGGTGGCCTTGGCCATGTGATCAAAGCCCCTGCAATGTACCTAAAAAAGGGGCAGGGCTTTGATCACACAGCTGCAGCCCCCATCTTTACTTTTTTTTACCTCCCTAGGGATGCCCTTGATATAACTCTTGTTCCAAATGCCTATACCTTACAGCTGTGCAAATCCTTCAAAAGAGATACTCCATAATGGGAGGAGTCCAACAGAAACACCTCTCAACAAATCATTAAAACAGCAATGTGTTTTTTTCCCAGGCTTGCACAGATGTTTTCAAGGCTTTTCCCAGGTTCTGTGCCAGCAGGAGTGTCCCGTTCGCTCTTCTGATGGGAGCTTCCATCTTCCGTAACTGTAGGAAGAGATTACACATGTGTGTTGATAGAAGGGAATATAAATAATCAACACTTGCTTATTTTTACCTCCTTGTTGATTCATGGGGTTGCCAATGTAAACTCGGAAGGTAAAAGGATCATGTTCAAATAAGGCAGCTATAAATCTAGGTTGGACACATCCTGCCCTAAATATAGAACCATACCTTAAAACTGAATGTTGTTCAGAAATAATGGCACCAGATCAACAAGCTGGAGAATTATTAACAGACCCCACTGGGTGCTTAAAGGCTAATACTGTAGACACTGGAGGGGAAAACCAGGGATGCTTTAGATATGGTTGTATTAAGACACCCAGGTGTTAAGGATATTTCTGAGGCTTTTAGAGGAAGTGTGTTCCAAAGCAAGAGGAGCACCTACTGAAAAAAAAACTTTTATCTCTTCTGGTCACCTTGTCTTGGAGTACATCCACCCTTCCAAGTGACAGTTCCTCTATGGCTCTGAGGAAGCCTCAAAGTCTGCAGCCCAAGACAGGCATGGCTTTGTGTAGGCAAATCCTGAGTAGTTTCTCTACAAATATATTGAGAAGAATGCATCCTTCCCCCAATTGAAACCTTAAGGTAGTTTTTAAACCCTACCTGGCATCCTCTGGACGTTTTAAGAATACATCTCCCAGAATGGTCAACTCCCAGTCAGTGTGGTCAATGGAATTCTGGAGGTTAAAATCCCAGTAATTCTACTGGGCACCAGGTCGGGTTGCATCAAGTTATAAATATTAGATCTCTTTGTCAGGATGATCAGACATTGGGAGAAAAATAGTTTTGCAGTGTACATTAAGGTTGCAATCCCAGGCATACTTATTAAGATGTGAATCCCATTGGCTTCAGTGAGATTTGCTCTTAAGCAAATATGCTGAGGTTTATACTACAATGTGCCACTCTTTCCTGAGTATGACATATAATTTTTAGGTCCTTTCCGATCCAGGCGTTACTGAAGACTGGATCTCAGGTTCAACAGCTGAATTATTTCATGTAGCTCTGTGAACCATTCCCTGACCCATTATAATGTGGAAGTTGATTGTAAATTGGTATTTTATTCAAGACTGTTTCTGAACGAAATTAAAACATCCACATATGATTACTTAGCAAAACAGCACAGACTCCTTTTCTGCCTGGCAATAGCAGACTGGCATGTAAAATGTGCAGACAATGTGTAAAGCACCCAGTTCACATGACCAAGGAAGAACCATAAAAATATCTACCTGGAGGTCAGCCTATTAGAAACATAACAGAGGATAGGGCTTCTTTCCAAGTAAACCTAGTTAGCATGAACTAACACCTTCGTTAGGTGCAGAGTGACTGTACTTATTTTAATAAACAAATAGCCTAGTGCCTTACAACCTAGTGCAGAGGGAATGTTTTCCATCTCGATACAAATCACTAGCTTTGGGAGAAGGGTTTTCAAACCTTCCTGCCCAGCCTCTGCAGTCCCATTCCTCAGGCTCCTTTGCTATTTACATAATGACAAACATACATGCTGACTCCATTTCTGGTTTGGCCCTAGGACTGTTAAGTTCAAAAGTCAAGAACAAGGGACAGGCCGAGCAATCCATGCCATGCCGTGCAAGAGGCATTACTAAGTCAGTTAAGTCAAGAATGCTTTTATGGCTCAACCTAGGAGATTGGCAAGCAAATTAGGACCCTCTGCATGAAGAGAGGAAGGAGAAGGAAAGGGAAGAATGAAATATTTTCAGTCATTAGAGTAGAATCCTGTCGGAGCACTCCAGGGTTATTTCCACTGCAGGAGGCCATGTTATACAGTATGTTGTCTTTCTCCTGGTCCCAATTGGACTGCCTATTCCTTAGCTCACTAATCAGCAAAGGGCTGCTAGCTAGACTCCCGAGAGATGTCCCGAGCCCACCAAAGAAAATAAAATGTTCTGAAACTCTTAAAGATCTCAGATGGGATGTTGAAATCTCATGAGCTTTTGTGCAAAAGCACAAAATTCTGGTGAAGGTTTATGTTGTTTGGGGGAGATTGAGGGGGACTCACAGGAGAGTTTAGCAGTTTCTGAGATCTTGCGAGAGATCATGATGTCAGTGATTTTTTTTCCTGAGCCTGAAGAATCTTTTTCTTGGACTCCCACCCATATCTGCATACAGAATGCTGTAGCTTGCACAATCATGCATAACTTTCCAGACTTCACACGTGAATTTACAGATATGACTAACATGTGATACTCTGGCTGGAGAAATCAGAATAGAACACCTCTGAAGGGCACCAGGCTGGGGGAAAGCTGCTCAAATGTGAGACTTCTCAAATGTTTGGCCAATTTGTAGCCACAAAGATTTGTGTCCACTGCAGTGTATTACTGGTTGGCCTATATCAGAATCTTCCACAGTCAACAGGAAAAACAGATACAGTATTTCTGAAGTTTGGGGGCATAGGCCTTGGGCAAGTTTAAAGCTCCACGTGTAGTAACTAAAGCCATTTGCAAACCCCTCTGTAGAAAGAAAGCCGTCCAAGTTATGTAACATTTTTTTAACATCTGGCCATGATAATAAATAAAAAACAGGCATCCCTTCCCCGCAGCAATTTGACTAAAGCAGAAGCATATTTTTTCAATCCCCTGGTTGCATAATTCCCTGCTTGGAAGTGGCACCTGAAACCCTGGATTCGCCGGCTGCTACTTTCTTTCCTATGGAGCAACTTTCAGTGTACTAGAACACGGTGGCCACCAGTTGCATAAATATCATACAAAACATCCCTGAGTTTGAGTGATATCACCCAAACTGAAACACACACATATGCATATACCCAGAATTTCTCTTCAGCTCCAAGTAGGAGTCTGGGAATATCAGAGCACCTTCGATTTCACACATAGGTGTGTCAGCAACAAGGGATATCTGTTCTCTCTTGTCCTCAGCAGCTTCCTTGTATTGTTTATCAAAGCCTATAAGGACCTCCTTTCCCCTGGCCACTAAAAATAACTTTTTGTTTGTTATTCACTTTGCCTTTCCTTTTCCTCTCCAGGTTCTCCCAGGAGGTTCTTCATTTACCCTACACAGGAAAAGAATTAGAAATACTATTCCTGGATCCTTCCCCCTATGTATGTATATGTATATGTATATGTATATGTATATGTATATGTATATGTATATGTATATGTATATGTATATGTATATGTATATATTTGCATATGGATCTGTATGCACACTTGGAATTAATTGATCAGTACATTAATCCCCATTATTCAGTAACAACAGTAACAACATAAAATATATTATGCTTTGCACAAGGTAAATTTTCTGGTGAATTTGGACCCCAGAAAATTGTTGTGGATATTGCAATGTCCCCTTGGTTGCTTAATGGACAAATATATAAGGAATGCATTTGGTGATGTTAGAGGTGTGTTGGTAGTAGATGTGTTGTAGATGTGTGTGTTGGTTGTAGATATATGTGTGGTTTTATAGGCAGGTAATGTGTACAGTTGTTGAGCTGTAGTGAATGTTAAATAGAGTATGGTATGATACATTAGTTTTCAGATCCATAATCCTTATTGTATCAAAACCTGTTAGGACAATGACTTTGATAGGGAAAATGGAGTGATTTATTGCAAGTTATACATATACACGCTTTCCCCCCAAATAGAGCAAATAAACAAATTTGGGTACCTGATTGGAATGTTTACTAAAGATGGGAGAATGCATGGAGAAATGTTAAGGAATGCAAATGCTGATAGAAAGATAGTGGGTAGCATGGGGACTGCAATGAGGAATAACTGTGTTAAAAGAAGGAAAAATCTGTGCATAAGAACTTAATGTCTGACCACTTTGTTATAGGGAGGTGAGAGTTGGGTATGTCAGGAAAAACATAAAATGAAGTTGAACACAGTGGGAAGAAGTATGTGCAGAAACACGAGAATGAGTGCTGAATGTGGACTGAATACAAAAGTAAGTGATGAGTATGAAAGAAGTACATTGAAGTGATTTGTTCATAGTGAGAAAGAATGAGAATCAAATCCCCAAAACACATATGTAGAGGAAAAGTGAGTAGGTTGAGAGGGAAGGAAAAAAACTGAAATTTATGGTTGGATGGAGTTAATGAGATGCTCAGCAAGAAAAAGGTGAGAAGTTTAAAGAAGAAAAGGATGTGTATGAAGCAGTGGATGGACATGGTTGAGGCAAGGATGTTTTGCAAGGCTAGAAAGGTAAGGAAAGATACAGTATAACAAATGGTCTTCATGTATACTACGCTAAGCTGTATTTCCGTTTTCTTCCTCTTATCTCATGCCTTTTGCTTACTATTTCTTTTCTTTTCTGTGCTTTACATAACACTGTTTACCCAAAAGTAAACAGCATGATGAGGTTTAAATGTATCTATGTAAAAAAAGTTTGAAACTGTAGTATCATGAAGATTAAGACATGTTTAACCTAGTCATGAACATTAAGTTTAGTATCATGAAACTCTCTTGCCAACCTAGCAATTCGAAAGCATGCAAATGCAAGTAGATTAATAGGTACCACTTCAGTGGGATGGTAACAGCGTTCCGCGTGCGTCATGCTGGCCCCATGACCATGGAAGCATCTTCGGACAGCGCTGGCTCCTTGGCTAACAAACGGAGATGAGCACCGGCCCCTAGAGTCGGACACGACTGCACAAATGTGCTGGGGGAACCTTTACTTTTACTTTTGTCATGAAACTAAAGATGTGGTATTAGAGAAAGACTTCAAGTCTCTGGATAAGAGCTTTTGTTTGCCAAGCTTGGGCAATGTGGGGCCAGTAAAATCCTCTCTTGCCTCAAATAGAATGTCTTCTTCTTTGAATTGGCCTCCATCTATCAATGTACAAGTGTAGTCTAAATCGCTAGCGTGATTTTGTGATTGGTAAGATGAACTTCAGGGGAGAGACCTAATGGACAGCTCCCAGGGCCCTCTGTCAAAAAGCACGATTTTGGCTTTTTTTGTCTTTCTTCCCTAAGACAGAAGAAGCAGAGAGAAAACTGGAGAAATTTGGATCCCCTGCAGCAACTGTTTCAGATCCTTTCAAAAATCCTGGTCAGGCTTCAAAGGTGAAGGGTAAAGCCCACTTGAAAATTTGACCATTTTGCCACTGAATTTCAGGGGTGTGTTTCAGGATGCTGAAGGGAAGGCACATATGGCCCATGGGCCAGAGGTTGCCCATTCTTCATTAAGCAAGAAAATTGCCTCATCTGGGTGAATCCAGAGAGATACAGGTTTGAATTTCTATTTTGCCATGATCTTACCATCTGGGTGTGGACAAATGTAGGCTGTGGATGGCATAATCCGGACCTGCTTTTAATTAGCCAATATCTGTAGCTAATATATTGGGGAATATTTAGGTCAGGCATTCAGCACAACAGTGTAAACTTATTTTTCTTGGTTTCTGCATAATGTACTCTAAATCCTGCAGCTTCATTTCTTCCCGCAAAAGGCTGTTGCTTTGAAAACCCGTTTGCTGAACTCCAACGTACTTGATTTTCATGATTTTACATTCAATGATATGCCAATAGATGGCAGCAGAAGACAATATTAGGCCCCTTTCCTTAGTATTCCTTGTGGGTTCTCACCATCTTTGTGGATGAGCTAGCTAAGAACTTAATCAGACAAGATGGCTGGAGGATTCATAATTGGATCTCTCTCTCTCCTTATTGAAAGCATAAAGTAGCTGTCTGGAAAGGGGAAACTGGATTATGGCTGTAGTACATTGTTGAAAACCATTCTTCCTCACCATACTTCAAATGCTACCCAATTTTCCAGCCAGTTCCTTGGCTATCCTAGCTCAAATTGCCCTTTTCAGTTAACAAAAGCATTCCTACTGGGTGTAATTGTATGGATCAGCCCTGCATGTACATAGACCAATAAAAAAATAAAACTTTCCATCAAGTGTTAAAGTTTATGCCCCCATTTCCCTGCCCATCTGCTGATTAGTTAAGAGCCCAGTGTCTTTTATAGCCTTGTGTATGTCCAGCCATGGGTGGAAGTGCCTTATAAGATCAGAGTGTATGTGTAGAACTTCACACTGTCTGGCAGAACAATCTTGCCCAATCTTTCCTTACACTGGGCAAACAAAACCAAAACCTGAGCTTCTACTGCCACAAAGGATGATGATGATGATGATGATGATGATGATGATGATGATTAAATTCATTGGCCACCCAACTCCTGGACTCTTGGATTATTTTGGCTATGCTCCTAGCTCCCAAACATGTGAGTGTGCTTTTAATAAGGTCACCCTAGCCTGCTTTGCTATGAGAGGTGGCTTTTTAAAATGTTGCTTAATTGACTTTATTTGCTAAAGGGACTTGGTGAAATGCACTCTTGCATCTCAAGTTTCAAGGTAGAGAAATGTGATCTTTTTCTCTCACCAGCCCAGAGCAGTGTTTCTCAACCTCAGCAACTTTAAGATGTGTAGACTTCAACTCCCACCCATGCTGGCTGGGGGAATTCTGGGAGTTGAAGTCCACACATCTTAAAGTTGCTGAGGTTGAGAAACACTGGCCTAGAGGATCCTTGAGGAATTCAAAGGAAAGCAGGAGGGGGAGTTTTTTGGCTTTTGACTCCATCCACAACTCTTGTGTTTTTCACTTTACTTATTCAGGCAGCTGTTGGGTTCATGGGCAACCCATAGACGTCAGTCAGACCATCAGCTGCATGTTCTATGGGGAAATCATATTCCCCAAGCAAAGAGTGGTTAGGAGAAGAAAATGAAAGGCTTGAGGTCAAAGGGCCTCCTTGCTGATAGAATGCATATGGAAAAGGTGTGTGTGTGTGTGTGTGTGTGTGTGTGTGTGTGTGGTATTTCTATGTTTTGGAAGATCTCTTTTAAACAGGGTCTCTAATGCCTCTAATATCTCTAACGGATTATTGATCAAGCTGCAATGTTTTGTTACTGTGCAACTCAAATTTCTCCTGAAAACAGTGAGATATAAGCAATAATATACAGTGAGATATAGGCAATAATATAGGCAATAATATAGGCAATATTTTTCCTGGTGCGGTCCTTGGCTGACGGTGCAGCTGAGTGGTTGGTGGGCCCCCCGGTGTGGCGGACCAGCAGGGCGACAAGCCCCCGGAGTGGTGAGCTGGCTTTGGTGGTGGTGAGATCCGGCGCAGCGGAGTGGGCTTGGCAGTGCAGCAGAGCTCAGCGGCGCGGTGGGCTGGCCTGGCGGCACATTAGATACAGGTGGCAGAGTGGCCTTAGTGGCCTGGCGGCCTGGCAGCCTTGGTGACGTGGTGGACTCCGAACTGCTGACCCTGGCGGAGGATGCACGGGCCCCAGTACAACGAACCGGTGAGGTGGACCCCGGTGATAAAATCAGCGTGACGGAGCCCAGCGTCAGGGGACATGAGCTCTGGGGACTTAATACTTCCTATCAGAGCCCCCTGGACTTTAGACCCCTCTTCCAGAGCCCCCTGGATGAAGACCTTGGTGATGGGGGGGTGGCAAACCTTCATGGTCCTAGGCCCCTTCCGAGAACCCCCTGGATAAGGAGGGAGGACCATGGGGGGCCACAGTCGGTGGATTTTAACATCACAGGGGACCCAGTGGGCATGATGGGCCTTGGCGTGGTAGACCCCAGAGGTGAGGAGTGCTGAGTTTGGTACTGAGCACTGGTCATCCCCTCCCAGCCTCCCCAGAGATGGCAGAGAGCTACTAGGGTCCCTCCAGTGTGAGTGAGGTACTCCCTTCTGGGTGTGAGAGACCCGGGGGGAGTCCAGGATCGTATGATTGTATGTGAGAGTACTCACCCCCTGAGTGAGAGACAGGAGGTGGGTAGGAACAGATGAGGTGCCCCCTATTGACCAGTGAGAGAGGCTTGAGAGGGGGCACAGTGAGTGTGTGGGTGATGGTTAGGACCTAACAGCACCGAGAGCGGGAGCTGGAGCACTGGGGGGGCTGCCATTGCCCTGTGGTTGATTGAGTGTGTGGGAGGATGTATGAGTGGGGGAAGGGACCCCTTTTTCGATCCAGGGACTCTGGAGGCCCAAAAATGGAGGCAAATGGGCCTGGAAACTCTGAGAGCTGTAGGGTGGGTTATGCTATTGAGGTGGTGATGGGCTGGGGATGCTACAATGGGAACCGGAGGGCGAGCCATCTTTGGGGAAGACGCCCCCAGTGTTTGTTACTGGTGGCATGTTCCAGCCCTCCAGGTTCAGACCCAGGCCCTGGACAACAGATTCTTGAGGGCCCTGGTTTCTGGCTGCTGCTTCTCAACACCAGGTCAGTTAACAACAAGGCCCCCCTCATATGTGATTTGATCATGGAGGAGGGGGCAGACCTGGCATGTATCACCGAGACTTGGCTGGGCCCGGAAGGAGGGGTACCTCTTTCGGAGATGTGCCCAGCCGGGTTTCAAGTGTGGCACCAGCCGAGACACAAGGACAGAGGAGGAGGGGTGGTGGTTGTCATCTGGGAGTCTCTAGTGGCCTTCAGGGGCACTGCTCCACAAGTGGCCGGCTGTGAGACCCTGTTTTTCAAGTTGGGTTCCCAAGAACAGTTGGGAGTATTGCTACTGTACCAATCTCCCTGCTGCATGGCAACCTCCCTGCCTGAGCTGCTGGAGGCCATCTCGGGGCTGGCGGTGGAGTTCCCCAGACTTATGGCTCTGGGGGACTTCAATCTGCCATCCCTGGGGCGTGCCTCGGAAGTGGCTCAGGAGTTCATGGCTACCATGGCAGCCATGGGCCTGTCCCAGATTATTTGGGACCCGACTTGAGACAGTGGCCTCACGCCGGACTTGGTTTTCTTCTCAGAGCAGTGGCAATGTGACCTGAGCGGAGAGTCACATCTGTCCCCATTGTCATGGTCAGATCACGTCCTGGTGGCCTTGAGATTCTCTTACGCTGCCCCCCCTCTGCAGGGAGGCAGGACCCATTAGATTGGTCCACCCCCGGCGACTGATGGACCCAGCAGAGTTCCAGAGGGAGCTGGGGGTTATACCCGAGGATCTGTTGCAGTCCAACGGAGGCCCTGGCCGCAGCCTGGAATAGGGAGGCGGCCAAGGCCTTGGACAGGATCGTGCCCATGCAACCTCCCTTGCCCCATTCAACCCAACACTCCCCGTGGTTCACGGAGGAGTTGAGGGTTTTGAAGAGGGTTAAGAGACATCTAGAGCACCGCTGGTGGAAGACAAAGACTGAATCCGACCGAACACAAGCTAGAGCTGCTGTTAAGGCCTACCTTGTCACGGTAAGAGCAGCAAAACATCAATATTTCTCCGCTCTTATTGCTTCCACAGAATGCTGCCTGATGGCCCTGTTTAAGATCACTCAATCCCTTTTGGGGAAGGTGGGCCCAGTGCCCCACCTACAGGGCCATGTGGAGGAGTTTTCTGAGCATCTGCAGGATGAAATCACTCGGATTCGTTCTGAGCTGGACTCCAAGTGTGAAGCATGGTCTGGGGAGATGCCGAGGGAACGTACTTACCCAGTTATCTGGGAACAGTTTGATCCTGTTGGACCCGAAGAAGTGGACAGGAGCCTCCGGATTGTAAAGGCCACCACCTGTCATCTAGATCCATGCCCCTCCTGGCTGGTGAAGGCAGCCTGGGAGGTGATGTGTGGTTGGGTCCAGGCGATGGTCAATACATCAATACAATAAGGAAGCACTGGTGCACCCCCTCCTCAAGAAGACATCGCTGGCCCCTACTGTGCTGGACAAATTTTGTCCAGTTTCCCACCTCCCCTTTTTGGGGAAGGTGGTTGAGAAGGTGGTGGCATTGCAACTCCAGAGGATTCTGGATGAAATGGATTATCTAGACCCCTTCCAGTCAGGGTTCAGGCCTGGATATGGGACAGAAACTGCATTGGTCATGCTTATGGATGATCTCTGGCGAGAGCGGGATGGGGGCAGTGCATCCATCCTGGCTCTTCTTGACCTCTCAGTGGCTTTCAATACCATCGACCATGGTATCCTTTTGGGGCAACTCAGGGAGTTGGGGGTGGGCAGCGTGGCTTTGCGCTGGTTCACCTCCTTCCTCCAGGGCCTGTCCCAATAGGTGGTGATAGGGAGTGAGAGATCCGACCCTCGACCCGTCCCCTGTGGGATGCCGCAGGGTTCGGTCCTCTCTTCTCTCCTATTCAACGTCTACATGAAACCACTGGGAGAGATCATCCGTCACCATGGGATGAGGTATCATCTGTTATTGGGGCACCAATAACTGCCTGCGCAGCCACATTCTGGACCAGCTGAAGCTTCCGGATACTCTTCAAGGGTAGCCCCATGTAGAGCACATTGCAATAGTCTATATGGGAGATGACCAGAGCATGAGTGACTGTTCAAAGGGCTTCTCGATCCAGGAAAGGGCATAACTGGTGCACAACACAAAGTTGCACAAAGGCCCTTTTGGCCACGACTGCCACCTGCTCTTCGAGCAGGAGTCATGAGTCCAGAAGAACCCCCAGATTTCGCACCGGGTCTGTCTCGGGTAGTGCGACCCCATCCAGAACTAAAGATGACAATTTCCTGGATACAGAGGAGCTGAGAGAGGGCAGTCACCACATCACTTACTTCACCCAGGATGGATATGTATAACTGGGGTATCATCAGTATGCTGATGCTCTCAGTGCCTGGGGCTGTGGTGGTCTGGATGGGGAACAACAGGCTTCGGCTGAACCCTGGTAAGAAAGAGTGGCTGTGGGTTAATGGCTCCTCTGTATCATCATTTGAACAGGTAGACAGATTTTCTCTTGACATGTGTAACACAAGTCATTGAAAAGTAGAACTGATATTGGACCAACACAGGCACATTTTAGATATTCTAAACTCAGGGTGCACATCTTTTTCACACTTGGCCTGTGGGAAGAATGCTGATGGTCACTCTTCAAGAAACAGAAGAGACATTGAGAGATGTGAGGGGAGAAAGCCTCCCTTTTTCTCTCACTTCCTCCTGTCAATGTGATTTTTCTGCCCCCATGTTTTCCCTTGTCCCTTTAAGTCCACAGCCAGGTCACATACTATTAAGTCATGAACTAACTCTAGGGATTATACTATATTTTATCAGATCAGTTTGATTTTCTTGAATGGAAAGTATCAATGCATTTGATGAGGTCAGATCTTGAGTGGCTGTTCGGATGGAGCCTGCAATTGTGCAATGGTTAAAAACCGTCACTGTATATATAGTGGTTAAAAATACAGCTTTGTATTTACATTGTGGGCCCAAAATATATAACTATGTGATTCAAAAACAAAGAGGGCCTCTAATACCTGCTATTGAATGGAGCTTTGAGGATCAGAACTGAAGAATTTAAGTGACCACAAGAACTCATTCATTTAAAAGAGGAAACACTTTCAGTGCAACGAAGGAAATGTGGTGTTAATGAATTATATGTCAGATGAATGTCATATTTTCATACTTTCCACGATACGGAGGAAGAGAGATTCTGCTAAACCATTCTCAGTCTTCTCCTCCCTGTTCAACCTCTTGGCAACCGCAACAGACCAGACCATGGAACTGATGGGTTTAGTTCTATCACATTAAGCTTTTAGAACTTGTTACTGTATAAGGCTGCCAACACATCATTTCAATAAAATCCTAGACAGACATTAGATCTTAGAATTTGCTTGCTCAGGACAATTGCTGCAGCTATTCATAGAAGTCTTCTGCCTGAATAGGGAGTAACACCTCAGCTTAAAGTAGGATCATCTATATAAACTTTGGCAAAATGATTAATAAGAAAGGATCACTTGAGCTCAGCAATTGGTGCTTGCTACAGAACATTGTCTGTACACCAAGAGAAGGCAATTTTGGGGGAAACAATAGGCACAACTGGAATTTTTTTTTTATTATGTTTTTATACCCCGCCTATCCCCTCCCTAGACGGAGGGCTCTAGGCGGCTTACAATCATTGCAATTTCATATATTATACAACCATATATTAACAAGGTTAACCGCGCGTTAGGGAGGGGGTAAGGGAACCGACTCTTCTTCCGCAGGTATCGGACTACATGCCCCAGAATCCCTCGCTTCCGAGCTGGCTGCTGACGTCCTGGAAGTTGTCATTCGGGATCCGCCGTCCTCCGCCGCAGTCCACGGGATTCACCAGGTCTTCTTTGGTCCGAGGGGGACCCTCCGAAAGGACGCCAGCAAATTTTCCCACGTAAGTGGTACCCATTTATCTACTTGCCTTAGCTTTCGAACTGTTGGGTTGACAGAAATTTGAAAGAATGTCATGGGAATATTTACAAAATGGCTGCCAAAGGGAAACATTAATCATTCACCAATTAGCTGTCATGGTAGACATGGCCAAGTGCATCAATGCCAGCCATTCAAGACAGGACAGCTCAGGAAACAGACACCATAAGGACAATTGGAACTCTATTGTTGTAGAGCATAATATCTTGAAAACTTGACAGAGTTTCCCTCCTTTCCCCAGACTGAGTTGTTGTTTACTTTCTCTATTATTATCTCTCAACAGTTCTGCTAATGGATCTTGCATTCCTCTGTCAGCTTTATCTCTGCATTCCTCTATGCATATTAACCAGAAGGTAAGGGTGGTGTCTATCACCTCCTCTAGCACCTTAGGATATTCCACACCACATACCATCTCAGATTCCAAACAAAAGTCTGGACTGGAGCAACTTGCCAGGCTCATTAAAAAAGAAAAATGCTGATGGGGTCAATGTGGAGACCATAGGCATTTTTGTTTTTTAGGAAAAGGAGACTAGAGGCTAGTATTTTACTTGGCAACAGCGAAGTTTTGTAATTAAAATAAACTAAAACTAAGTCCAGTGGGAGCAAATCAATATCCAAAGGCATTATATTGCCTACTCCTGCTGTATGCTGCAGATTAGTTGCTGTGACACAGACAGAAAGATGCTACTGCAGGAGAATCATAAACTGAGTAAAAGGAAGGGAGCCATGTGCCCCTGTGAAGTCCTACCCATTTTCTGATCCTTGGTATTTGATTTTCCTTGTGAAGGGAAAGCAAAGATGCAGCACAAAGATGTTCCTCCTCCTCCTCCCCCCCTCCCAAAATGCACTCATGTGGAATGGGGACAGAAAACCCCGACTGTGGCTTTAGTACAGTGGACATAGTTAAGGCTATGGGGCTATGCCTTCTGATGTTGGTGCCAAGATACAAGCACTTGGATCCAGTCGTTATTAAGACTGGGAGCTTAGGTAGGAATGAGTTAATGGAGCAGAGGGACAGCAGGATATTGTCTATATAATCAGTGGAAAAGTTGCAAGGGACATACCTTGTTAAGGAAAATTCAGTGAAACGGCCCAGGAAGGGTAAGAGATGGATGTAGAAGATGACTCATTTTTATAAAACTTCTCCAACAAGTAATAAAAAAATACACCCAAAGATGGTGCAACTTTTTTGAGAAATGGACTGTGAAAAGTGGGTTGAAAGTGGGAGAGTGAGTGATGGAAGAATGTGGAGGTACTGTCCGCCACTAGAGAATTGATGTAGGGCTGCCATGTTTGCTATTGGAGTCTTTGATCTGTTTTCATCCAAGCTCAATCTTTGTATTTCTTAATGAACTCAAAGATCTCCAGACCCTTTAAGTATTGAGTGATCTCTTTTTAAAGGAAATGAACTGTGTGGAACCACAGAGACCCTGTAGAGAACTCAATCAAGTATTACAGTTTGTTTTCCTTCCATTGCTTAGCTAAAATGGTTTTAAATAGAAGAAGAGGCACTTGTATAAAATGTCTCCCCCTCTCTCTACCTATTTATGAAGTACTGCTTTTATATGTACAATTGAATGCTATATGCAAACCACAGTATAAGACAGTATACCACCAATGTACTGCAAAATGAGCATATCCTATTTTTTTAAAAAAGACCCAATGAAGTATCAGTGCATTTCAGAGTGAGGGATGTTGCAAAAATGTTGGTGAAATATTCGATTTATGCAAAAATTGAATGTTTCTTACCATTTTTGTTTGAGAGACAACTCCTTTGAGCCAAAAGTTGCATAAATTCCACATTTTGAGTATGATTCAAACCTTCAGATATGATTTCAATATTGCTTTGTCAATGCATTCCTTAGTGAAAGTTGCCAAATGTTTTCTGGAAGTGGCAAATTCTGTTTGGATATACTTCTTGGATTGGATCAGTCCAGCACTTAGCGGAGTTGCATTTGTGTTGGAAGATGAGGGCTGGGAGAGCATTTCTGACTGAGTTTGGGGAAGGGACAGCTGCAAACTACAATTCTTCTGTTGCTTCAGAGACTTGCTTAAAAGTGAGGACATCTCATGAGCAAGTGGGAATAGCAGCTGTTGCAAAGAGGTTTGACCTGAGACTCCCGCCATCTACTTCTTTTCGCCCCAAACAGATAACCATGCAAAGGAAGCTACTTCAGCTTTCTGAATAACCATGTCTGTGTGCCACAGGATGATTTCTCAAAGTTTAGAAGCAAACAATACATTTTTGAAATGGTGTTCTTTTTCAAAAAAAATAATAGGGCTGATCTCCTTTTATCAACCAAAAGAAGCAACATTTCCTTCATACTTGGTAGAAGAAATAGGCATGTCATAGGCCAATGAAGGGTCAGATTTTCTCTTTCAAAACCGTTGCCTCGATCCTGTTGTGCTTGGTGTTTTCATTTAGTTCTTGTGAAGCCAAAATGTATTCCATATGTGCTATGCAAGATCTCTTGCAAGGTCACAGTCAAGCTGAGGTGCTCCAAATGCCCTCTGTTGACCTTAAGGTACAACAGAGGAGGGAAGGCCCATTCCCTGCTGCCTGGGTTGAGCTGAAACTGTCATGATGGATAAAATCTAACTGAGAGTTGAAAGCTCAACTCAACTCTCTCAGTCTCTATGCCCTGATTTTGTGTCAGTCTTATGGGCTGCAGAAAGCTATCTAATGAATCAGCAGCATCAAGTCCAACCCTATTTTCCTATTAAAAGATGTAGCTAAATGGGGGGGAGGGGATCTTTCATTCAAGAGTAAGAGACAAGGGATGTATCAAGCTAAATTTATGAGACATAGCTTCAGTTTTGATAACTCAGCCCAAAGGAAATGATTGTTACATTCCAAGCTCTTCTGGGAGTTCATGAACATTGAGCAGTGCTCTGAAAGAGTCCATTGATAATACTGTTCCCATTCAATTTCAGGAGTTTAAAAGAAACAGACCTAACGTGGTATGCACGGGACCTGAATGATGACATACAATGTCAATACGTAGCTAGAGTTATCAACAGTAATATTAAAAGGAAGAGAGACCAAAGACACCCTGTCATGTTGGGCCTGTTGTTTTGTTGAGGGAAAACAGCATTCTTACTGGAATAATTTCATTCATTAAGCAATATTTATTTATTTATTTATTTATTTATTTATTTATTCATTCAATTCATATGGCCACCCATCTCAGAACATCTCATACTGTATATATTCATCTATGTAGAATTCAGATACAAGCCTAGAATGTGATAGTCATCCTGTTGGCGTAAAGCTAGGCAGATCAAAATTAATTAGACAGATCTTGATAACTAATAATTAAGATATACTTAGGTTCTTTTTTATAATAATTTTATTAAACTTTATAATTAAACTTCTTTTGTCAAGGATTAAAGGAAACTCACCTGGTGTACCTTATCAAAATTATTGATTGGAAGGTTCTTAATAGTTGAAAAGCAATTAATAAGCAATTGTGATGGTATGTGAGGGTGACCTTGGAAAACGGGGAAGAGATGCTGCCTAGGGAACGATCAGATGAAAGGAAAGGGAGTCCAAGAGAGGGCAACAGTCTAAAGAAAAAACTTAGGAAAGACCCGCCCTGACCACTCAAGCAATAAATAGGGAAGGCGGGAGATTTGTACTTTCAGACTTGCAAGATTCTGTTAATATAGCCTTGCAACAAAGTAGAATTAGTTCATCTAGTTGTGTTTCCTGTCTGGTTTACCTGGAAGGGCTGACAGCAATTTCCAAAAGGGATTAAGAAATGAGGCTTGGCAGAACTTTGTGTCCATAAGGCTACATTGCCGTTGTGAGCTTGGTGGATATCCCTCGACTCCTAGCTGCTCAACTCAGAGTCGGTTGCAGAAACCTCGGTTTCTGCCATTTACTCATGAGGAGCAGCTGTCCGGAGTGCAAGTGGGCAATCTCACGATCTCTCCTTTATTTGGAGAAGTTTGGCCGGCCAGGAAAACACTGTCTGGCTGCCAGTCTTGCCGCAATGCTGTCTCCGCCCCCTCAGAGACGTCTAGTTTGTAAGGAGTCCTCACCGGAAGTGAATACTTAGCTTCTTTTGAGGGAATGTAAAACATAATAATAAAATATAACTCTTTTAAGTACATAGCACAAAATCATTTTGAGTGATCAGAAATTCACATTAATTATTATTATTATTATTTATTATTTATTCAATTTATTCCCCGCCCATCTCCCATACAAGGGACTCTGGGCGGGTTACAATAATCCACAATAATACAATTATCTACAGTGACACCTTTCCCACTCATTTTTTCCATGACAGTTCAGGTCTAATATAGCTGGAGAGCACCAGTTTGGAAAAACATGGCACAGCACATAATATAATCTACAGAAAATGCTAAAAATGAAAAAGAAGAAGAAAGCAGCTTAATTTTAATGATTTTGTAACAGCCATCATTCTATAATAGAAGAATTAAAACAAAGTGGGAATTTTGGGCTTGCTATTTTCATGGACAGTCTCACCTGGTTTTGATATTTTCTTATACCAATCACCCTTATAAAAAGAGACAGACCTAGGCTCCACTCAAGTTATGTCAGTAAACAAAAAGTGCATACGCTGAGTGTTTGTCAAAAGCTTTTTTCAAGGAATATTTATAGTATAATACATACCCTTGGAACATCAAAGAATTGTAGGAAATTCAGCTCACTAGAGAATGAATCATCCAATGGCCAGTATCTTATCTATCTTGCCTTTCAGATTTTAAGTGAAAACCAAAGAGAGATGTCAAAACATTAACTCTGACTTCTTTTATGGGAAGGTTCATGAAGGTCAAGTAATAAGGCACAGAGATTGCAGTCAACCACCATGTAGGATGTGACCTGGATATTGTAGATCAAGACATGGAGGTAAGGCTAGTCTTGAGTGAACTGTTCTTCTCTGGAACTCATGAATTCAGAGGCCTTCATTATACAACATTCTCCAGAACATATTGAACTTTCTCCCTCATTCCTTCCATGTCTCACACACATCCACACAATCTCCTAGTGAAACTATCTAAAAAAAAGGCTAGATTGCAAGTCACGTAAGAAGGATGTCTCAATATTTGCACATTTATAAAATGAGACATCCTAGAAAAATTCCTGCATTGTACTGACATTATTCTTTGCATACTAATCTTTCACTATCCATCTTTACTTTTGGAGAGTCCTTTGTCTTATTATACTAAAAAACCCCACCAACTTTTCCCTATTCCTCCTTTCTCCTACTGTCCTAGCATGTCATATTTCAGCACAATAAAATAATAATATCAGGTTTTGAAAATATCCAAACAAAAGGTCTCTCCAGAAATATTTTTTAAAAGAAATGTTCATTGCCACATCAGCCAGTTGCACAAACTCTAGGCATGTGGGTTAGGTCTTAGAATAGTTTTGTGGTTTATTGGAAATGATGGAACCATAAAATGGAAAGATGGAAAGAGCCCATCAAGACATTTTATTTACCCCCCTGCCAGTTCAACATTACTCCCTGCAGGACATTCCTGTAGCCAAGTTTCAAGTGACCCAGGCATTTACAGCTGCTGCTGCATCCTGGAAATCAAGCGTTATTGGATTGTTTGAAAAGTTGAAAGCTGTTCATCAGCAATGGTGGAAAAATCAACAGAACAACATGGAAGGGGAAAGCCCTCCAGCTAACAATTGTCTCTGCATTCAGATTTTAAACATGTGCAAACCATTAAGATATAACCTTTAGTTAGAAAGCCTACTGACCTCTGACCTACAGAATTCTAATTAATGGGCTCCTTTGCAAGCTGCATTGCAAACCAGTATCTAGGGATTGTTTGCATATATTTTTATAGGCAAGCATACACTGGCATGAAAAAACAGCCTTTCTCAACTTGGTGTTCTTAGGACTACCATTCTCATTTTCCTCCTCAGTATATCCAATAGCCAGTCAAAGTGGGTGTGGTAGAAACTATGTCCAAAATATCTAGAAGGTGCTGGGTAGAAAAAACTGGCAAAGACATTCATGCCTATAAAGCTTAAATAAGCATCATGATACCCCAAATACTTTTCTGTTCTTCAGACTCATTGTGGGAAATAATAGGATGGGACATGAACACTATGGAAGAAGTGTTCAACATCTGTATTCACTGTCGTTTGCAATGTTCTAATGTACTAAGTTATATACATACCATTCCCTAATATATAGAGATTTGTATATAACTTTCCTAAGGTACACATTTTAGAATTGCAACCACTGCACTGACTTCTAAGATATGCTTATTTGAAGATCAGTTTTCAAATTATGTGCTTTGTGTGTGTATGTGTGGGGAGTTACATTCTTCCCACATAAACTTATCTCTATACAATTGTTTGAACAAAGAATGACTCATTAATGCAATTGGGTCTGCTTTGGTAATTTGCTCTAGTTCACTCCATTAAGGTCTAGAAGAGTTTTCTTTTATCTCCATAGAAGGATATAGTATTGAAATATAAGGAGAGTTAAAACAGACTTGTTTCTAAATCTCTGGAGATCCATATTGAATTTTTATGGGGAATGATATTCCTCTCTCAAAGAGAAGTGACCTGGATAGTAAACTAAAGCAAAAAAAGATGACAACTTGAACTGCAGATACAATGGATAGTTCCTGGAATCCCATTTGGAATAAAACTATTTTGTCATCAGAGGACCTGTTCTACATATTTTTCATGTATAGAATGCATCACGAAGTCAATCTCTTTGTTGATGTGCCACTTGAATCATGGAACTCAATTTTGACAACATGTGGAGGGAACCCTCCTGACTGGTTGGTCTGGAGGCAGGATATATGTGGGCTAATATTTTAGCAACAAGGAGAATACTAAATGCTGATGGATAATACATTTTGCTTGAACCTTGAGTGCCAGCTAGAAGCATAATAGTTGACAGGCAAATAGTTTCTGGGTCAGTTCTGTCTGGATGTTCTTTGTAAATAAACTGTATTCTTTCTCAATTTGTGCTTTAGATAGAAAGCATAAATGGGGTCACCTGAACCACCTGTCCATCCCAAACCCACTTTTTCAAGCTAACCTCTCAATGAAATCAATCGGGACTCAGTAGACTTTGGAGAGCCTTTGTTACACCCAGCACTTCTGGCTAATTTCTTATAGCAAAATCCATCATTACTTAGTTACTTTAATATTATAGTTGTTTGTAGTTTTTAATGAAAAATCTTCCAGAGTATATTTTAAAGAGTCTTCAGTTTGCAAAGTGGGCATAAATAATAAATATGTCTACTGAATCAAACATATACTTTAAAAGTAAATTATCTTTCATCCTTTTTTCTATGCCATTTTATACAAAGCAAAATATAAACAACAACAAATGAGTGAGCAGAACAATGACGATTAATGACCAATATAGTTTATAACACCAAAGCATGAAAATAGACATTTACCTTAAAATTAGTAACCACTTAGGGACAAATTGACACACTCTCTCACACAGAGTGATATTTACTGAATAGAAAATGTCATGAGTGGAATTTCAGAAAAATAGCAAGCGAAAAAGCCAGAAGAAAATATTGCCTATAGAATTCTTACATAGAGAAATATTTTCTGTGGTGTTAATTTTCATAAAACTGCTTGGTATATTCTATAGGGAAAAAAACTATTTTGAGATTAGGCACTTGGACTGAATACTTGTTTAAAGAAATCTTAATTTAACTAAGGTAACAAGGATATGAAACAAATAAGTATGAATTCCCCACACCAACTCCTACATCCTGAGGTTTACAAGGACAGCTTTATTAGGACAGATAGATGCATATAATTTTCAAGCAGAAATGTTTCAAAAGGAAGGACATGGATGAGGACAAAGTTTCTTCAATTTCTGACACTCCTTGTAGAGACACAAAACAAATCTCTCTCCCCAGACATGTTCCTGACTATATTTACCACATACATAAAGTTCATTCCTAGGAAGATGAAGGGGAAAAAAAATCAAGGACCTAAGCAAATGAGATGGAAATGTTCCAGGTCTGGTCCCATGCGGCACAGTGAATAAGCATTCCAAGTTGTTGGATGGCACACTTTTTCATGAGCCTGCAGAACAAACAGAAGGACTGTCCACTGGGACCTATTGTTGACATGTTTATGATGATAAAGTGAAGTTGGGCTTTCCAAGGGGGATGCTGAGAATGACAAAGTGAAGTATGACACTAACTGGAGGGTCTATATAGTGCTAAATATCCTTGGCAACAACCTTTTGTTTCTAATGGTGACCTTTACACTAAGGAGTTAAGAGGTTTCACTATACTATCGATACATCAGACATTCCATACACTCAAAGTGGTGGCTTCAACAACAGTGACAACAAACCAGCAGGCACCAATTGTGGGAGGTGATTGGGATGAAGTTAGAGGGGATAATTTATGGGCAGGTTTGGTTCCTGAGCAAGATGCAGTGATTTCTGGCTGAAAAATCTTGCCCAAAGGAGTGATCACAAGCCCCAAGTGGAGAGTGAAATATGTTTGTGCATCATGAGATGACCATATTTATGACATGGAACTGTGCATGCGGTTTGGCTGTTTAAATTATTGGAAGGCAAAAAGAATGAGCAATCTTGATTGTTTACAAAGAGAAGTTGCAATGCTTGTCCCAGAAAAAGAGGAAGAATAATAATAATAACAACAACAACAAAACAACAACAATAATAATAGCAGCTCAAGTTGAAGGATCTTGGTGTGTACCTTGAGGTTCAATGGTGCAGTTCACTTCAGCTCCATAAATCCTAGCTGCCTGTCCTAAATTCACATTTCATACTGTGATATAAATGTCAATAATGCATGTATAGCTTGGTGCCTGGTCTCTTGATTTTGTGTTCCTCAGTGTTTTGTTCAACCTTCTGATCTACCCATTTCACAGCCTCTGAACCAGCAACTAGATGCACAGACATCAAAGTTTCAGTTAGGGTTTGATATACCCAGGAATTTACAGCTAGATATAAATTATACTGAGAGGCTTGATATTTAGGTGAAAGGGGAAATATTCTGCAGAGTCACCCAATTAGCAGCCATTGTTGTAGGGATGATGTGGCAGTGTATGACACATACAACAGGTGCTAAGAGTTAAGTTGGGTGTGGTGAATAATGAGAGTGACCTATACTGTGATTGGTCAGTTTGTATATATAAACAGAGAGATTCTGTATCTCGTTCTTCTCATTTCTCATTTCTCCTCATTCTACCTCTGTATGCTGTATCGTTGGTTTATCATTTGTTACCTGTGGAAGTGATCTGTAAATAAGTATGTATATAAGTAAATAGGATATTTGATATAACTTCTGTTTGGAGTCTATTTACTGCATAGTACTTGGATCGCTGGTGCCTAGGAGAGAAGCAGGCCGCTCCATCCGCTCGCCCCGACAATATCCTAAATGTTGATTCAAGGTTAATTAGAATCCTTGACTGGTTGCAGCATTTTTCCCTTCTTGGAGAGAAAGAGAAAGAGAAAGAGAAAGAGAGAGAGAAAGAGAGAGAGAAAGAGAGAGAGAAAGAGAGAGAGAGAGAGAGAGAGAGAGAGAGAGAGAGAGAGAGAGAGAGAGAATATGACTCTTTTCTGGAAGTGTTGTAAACATGAAAATTAAAAACTCTATCGCTGTGATTAGATTTTCGTATCTTTCATTATATCTTTACCTGTTTTTATTCACTGTTTGAAATTAAAGTTAGCAGGAAACAGTTCCTTTAGCTTTACTCGCCACACTCCATGGATGTGTGATAGCAGGAAAAAAAAAGAGGCTTGTCTACTGTACTGCAGTGCTACAATTATTGATGGACTTCTAGCCCAACATGAAGAGTTATTCACAAATAACAAGATTAGTTTGTGCAAAACCAGCTTGTGCAATTCCCTGCCACAAATTGTGATGCTGTTCATTAGCTTACATGGCTTCTAAAAAAAGTAGACAAATTCATGCATAATAAATCTAACAATGATTACCAATCACATTGGCTATATGTATCATGACCATATTTTCTTGGAAAAAATAAAGGACAAACCTGAAAAAGGGGCAAATCTGAAAGAAGTTCATAAGGTTAAAAAATTTAATTGTTTATGTTTATAACTTTGCTTTACAAAGGGAAATTCAAGAGCAAAACCAATAAAAATTTTATAAAAATGCATATAATATTCTAACAAAAATATCTAAAATCAAACAGTGCACGTAAATTTATTTTAAAAAACACAATTCAATTTCCATATTTTTCACATGAATGTGAAAGAGTGTGCATTAAGTGGTACCATTAGTACGGCAAAAGTTAATTGACCAAAATAATGGACAAAAGTGAGTTCTTGAAAAATGAATAAAAGGAAAGGAGTGTCCTTTATAATAAAGGATTTACGGTCACTGTAGCTATATGGGATCTAGAGCTTCCAGGAGAGAATGGATCATAATCCCTTAACAATTCAATTTGGTAGTGAGGACAGCTGAGGAAATCCCTAATATGGATCCTCTATTCGATATCTTCCTATACCCTTTCCTTAGAAGAAACAAAGTATAGGCAACTCCAAAGTTTATCTTCAGTTTACTGCTAACTGACTTTAGCCCAACGGACAACTGAGGCAAAGGCGTTCCTGTAAGGTTCACATTGTGCAACTGCTGTTCCAGGTTTACTTTAGTTTGGTGTTAAGTATAGAGTGGTTTGATATGAGCTGAAGCAATATGTGCCGGATGGTTGAAGCTAAACCTTTCCTCTTCTGCCACTAGCTTAAGCAAAAATACTTCCATTGATGCCAACTGAGATCTGCTGTTATAAAAATATTATACTGTACCTCTGTGGGGGATTTTTATATAGAAGACCCACACTCTTGGAAGGAAGATACAGGATGTCCCTTTGATGTCCCTCAAAGTCCCTTTGATGGGAGTTGGGCGGTGATAAATCAAATAAATAAATAAATAAATAAATAAATAAATGTCAGTATAGTAAATAAATAAAATAAAAAAAATAAGCAGGGTGAAGGGATAGGCTCCCTGCTCCCTGTACATATTGATCCTAACTGGATTGGGCTACTGGGTGCTAATATTAAAGTAGAAAAAGCAGCTGCATGACACTCATTTTATATATAATATAATTTAGCTTTCTTTTTGCTGAGGCTTAGAACTGAAGCAACTCTGTTGAATAAACTCTTGTTTTCTGTTCCCATTTTCTGTCCTCTATTCTCCTGACCCTCAGCTTTTTGTATTCCGTTCCTGGTTTTCTGACCCTTTATTGCTAACCCTAACTTCACCTTGCACAACTCTATGTACATGCTGGAAACAACCGCTGATGGGCATTTTCCGCACTGCAACCATTTCTACTCCACAATCCTTTAAAAGCAGTTGAAATGTATTTATTTATTTCTTCAATCAATTTATATGGCTGCCCAACTTGTAAATTATGACTCTGTGTGGCTAACCTGGGTTAAAGCAGATATGCAAAAAAATAACCAAGCCAAAAATAAAAGCAACAGTAAGAACATGGTATGTCTGAGTCAAAACCCAAACATTCTCTTAAACTATATAAAAAAGCGGGTTCATCTAACACCTTTAACCAATGCCTGGGGAAAGAGCCAGGTTTTCAATGCCTTGCGGAAAGCCAAAAGGGCCCACGACTGTCATTATATCAGTCATCCGAGTAACACTGGGAACAAGACATGAAAATCACTGCCCTGCCCTGAGCTGCCATAGGGGAGCATGTCACCAGTGATTTTGGTAGTGGGTGAAAATCCATCTTAGAAAATTAGAAATCCATCACTCAAATAAATAACAGCAATTCTCTCATCCCACTTCCACAAAAAAGGAAAAGAAAGAAAGAAAGAAAGAAAGAAAGAAAGAAAGAAAGAAAGAAAAGAAAGAAAGAAGGGAGGGAGGGAAAGAAAGAAAGAAAGAAAGAAAGAAAGAGAAGAAAGAAAGAAAAAGAAAGAAAAGAAAGAAAGAAAGAAAGAAAGAAAGAAAGAAAGAAAGAAAGAAAGAAAAGGGAGAATAGAAAACCTGACACTTTCCCCATGCCTACTGCTGAAGAGGAGAGCCAGTCTGGTGTAGTGGTTAAGGCATCAGGCTAGAAACCGGGAGACTGTGAGTTCTAGTCCCACGAAGCCAGCTGGGTGACCTTGGGCCAGTCGCTCCCTAAGAAGAAGGTAATGGCAAACCACTTCCAAAAATCTTGTCAAGAAAACAGCAGGGACTTGTCCAGGCAGTTGTCAAGGGTCAACACTGACTTGAAGGGATCAAACACACACACACACACACATCACCCTGCTGAAGAGAAACAGAAAAGACAAAATGGAGTCTTATCAATTTCATCTCTGCTCCTTCAGCTGGGCTAGTGAAGAGAAGCTGCAAAGCCACCAGGCCAGCGTTCCCCTTCTGCTCTGACAGCTGCAGCTCAGGAGCATGGAGGCAGGGTGAGGGAAGCATTCCCTTTGATGGAGAAATGGCCCATCCTCCAGCACCACAGAGTGGTGGTGTTTCTGGCTGAAAGCCAGCTTCAGAACATTAAATTAGTTCAGCTGGCAAAGAAAGATGATGCGTGAGATCACAGGGGTGTAGATTAATCTGGGAACAACCCAATGACCTTGCACAGAAGTGCCAAATGAAAGCTGTGACTCTGTATGAGAAATTGGTTGCTAAGGTGCTGCTCTGTCTGCTGAACTGGTTGACTCTACACTTACTTGGGATTCCTGCTGAATTCAATAGGTTTTCATAAGTATTCATAGGATAGTAACCTCGTCATGTAGTTGATGTTCTCATCAACACTCAATGCTTAAGGACTGTACTAGGTGGAAATTAGACAAATATAACACATTCATGATTTCTAGCATTTCTGGATATTTCTTAGCTGTTCCCCTTCTAGCATTATTTGTCTTCATTCTCCATTCTAAATAAACTAAAACTCAGTGCAATGCCATTTTTAATTTTTAGCCATATTCTCCATTTCTATTACAATCTATACAGCTAGGTAGACTTTCCAGGAGGCAAAACTGCAGCACAAGCACATTTTATAGAAACTTCAAAAATTCACAGCCACTCTCAGAAAGAGGAAATCATTTTTTTGATCGTTTGCCAGAAGACAACGTATCTGATTATTTTGACATATCAGGACTGCAACTCTTTTCCAGAGAAAAGGATTTGCCGCAGAACACAAGGGGCTGTTAATAGCTTAAAGCTTGGTTGCTTTTGGAGTTCAACTGAATTTCATTCTGGTCACATCTGGCGAAGTAGTTATCTGAAAGCTTGATATCAAAATCTTCCTAACTTAAAAGCAGAACTGTTACACCTGACAAGCACTGAGAAATTTGAACTGGCCTCTATTACATGGTCAGTCCAGGAAGATCTATGAAGAAGAAGCACCTCTTGTGGAGAACCTCATCCTTGTGGGCACACACAATAATTTTTACACTTCACAAAAAGGAAAGACCAGGAGTCTGGCAACCTGACTCCCTCTTCCATGCAGAATCGGCCTGGTCTGTGCAGGTATGCAGGGAGAGGATGCCGTTGCTCCCATCCCTACAAGGATTCAGTGGAACAAGAGGCTGAAGATGGCTCTCTGTGGTGGCCACTATGCTTTGGGATACCTTGCCTGAGTCTTTGCTTAGGAATTTCCATATTAGACTCCCACAGGTTGGTTAAAACTCTTTCATTTAAGCAGACATTTGGAGTTAGATGGTGGCAATGGCTGTTGTGGGCAACCATTTGCACGAACCGTGTTATTTTTGTATATTCATTTGTATGTAAACTGCCAGGAGTCAGACTGAGTCCAGCAGTATTTCAATTTATTTATTACAGTCATAGACCAGTACAAATAAAAATATGCCATATGTAGCCAATAAAAGTTCTCAGCTATAATAAAATAAATAAAATCCATATCTAAAATTAGTTTAGCAAAATACTTAACATTTGTATATCATATCAAGAAGACAGCCTATTTTACGTTATGTTGAGTTCCATATCTTGTGGCATCCTATGGTTATTAATTATTAACTATTAAAATTAAGTGTTAATAGCAAAATTTTAAATGAATAGTTATAAAAGAAAGTAAAATATTTATGGTAAGTTTTTCACTAAGTTACATCGGCTCTTTAGTGCTGCTGCGCAGAATCTTGCTACCTGCGCTGTGACTGTAATCCACTCATCTTTTAGCAAAATCTGAAGATACTCGGTTTCAGAACGGCCCGGATACCTCATAATTATCGGGGAAATAAATTTTATGAGTCCAGCAGTATAAAAGTACTGTAAATAAAACAAAGTAAGATAAAATAAATATATCTCATATATTGAAAATAGTACACCAACTTTTCCTTTAGCATTTATCCCACCCTGGATTCACTGGAAATAAATAATATAAAATAATAATAATAATAATAATAATAATAATAATAATAATGCAATTATTAATAATTATAATAATGAATAATAATAATTAATGATAATGATGCAATTAGATAAATAGGTACCACCTCGGTGGGAAAAATCACAGGGACATGAAAGGAGCCTCCTCAGGCGTCTCCCGGGCAACGGTGACGTCACCGGCAAATCCTTTCACTACAGAAGCGCCTTGGTGCTTCTGACACTATATATATATTATATATATATATATATTATATATATAATATATATATATATATATATATATATATATATATTATATATATAATATATATATATATATATATATATATATATATATAAAATTAAAATATAAAATATAAAATAATATAAAATAATATAAAATATAAAATATAAAATATAAAATAAGGACAGGGAATATAAAGGCTAGCCTTCACACAGAAAGCCCAGGTACAGAGAAATTAATTTAAAACAGATGTTTCAATGCCAGTTATATTATTAAACAGGATAACTCATGGATCCCAAGAGATACATGTATAGTTTCAGCAAAAAACACTGAGACACAGTTCTGTTTGCCTGATGGGCTGACTGTCATATTATTATTACTCACATGTGCAGGAAGCAGATATGCACCACATAAATTTAGCATATAGGGAGCACATCAACACCACTCCACTACATTTCATGCTTCACTCTTCTATATTTTTCTCACCATGGTTTTTATGAATCACAGTGTTCAGTTTATTTTTGTGCTGCCAAAACTTTAAGCAAGATGCACTATGTAGCTGAAAGACAAAATGATCATCAAGATAATGGTGGGGTAACGGAATACACTGAGAATTTCTCAGAGTATATGAGTATATGTTTCTTAGGAAGGCAGAATAAAGTCTTATTCTTCACTGTCGCTTTGTGATGACCCTGAGTTCAAATCCCCAATATACACTTCTTGATGCAGTTCATCAGAATTGCAGAATAAGCTTTATTAAGGATACATGTAACTCAAAGCATTCTCAAAGACCCGAATGAGGATTCCCGCCAAAAGCCTAAAAGTTGAAATCTCCCCTGCCCCCCAAGTGCCAGCCCACTCTTCAGTTCCCACTCCGCAGCCAGCCCCTCCTCGCTGCCTCTCGCAGGTGCACGGCCTGGAAGCTGGGAAAGACCGTCTCTAGCAGTCTCGAGTGTTTGCTGGAATGCGCTCCCCCCTCCCAAGTGCTGAAACTCTCTCCACGCTGACACGCATCTTGTGGCTTGTTCCCGATGCGTGTTAGTATTGGCAGGATCCACATTCAAGCGATCCTGACACGCTTTTAAGCAATCTTTTACAGTTATTTCTTTTTTAAACTAAGCAACTTATATCTTCTTGACGTCCTTCAAATAGGAATTCATCACCATTGCACAATATAATAATGCAGAGGCATTCAAGCTGATGATATTATCCATGGCATAAGTGATATGATCATAGAATAGTTCATTCCTAAACAGACCTGCTTAAAAAGAAGCCTGTTTAGTTCAGGTTTACGTCTAGACATGTGTGTAGACAATTGCAGGCATAAAGGTATAAATAAATTCTCCTATTCAGTTATGCATGGATTAGCATTTCTCACCCAACGTCTGTATGAAAATGGTATTATTGTGCTTAATTCTTAGCCACCCAAAAATGGGCATGGAAATTATGTGGGCTTTTTTTGCTGCTTCCGAGCCCTTTGGGCTGTTCTCATCATGAAGCACTTTTGAACCTTTACCCAGTTATGGGTCAGGTGTTGCTGTTATGACATTGCCAATAAAATGTGAACATTCAGTTACCGCTAACTCTGTACTCAGGAAGTAACGCAGAGTAGAATTATCCTTTGGTTCAAATAATACTAAAATAAAAATGAATGAAACCTACGGAGAGTCAACATTCTGTCTGAAGCTGTATTAAAAATGCCTTTAAAAACACTGTGGTGATTAGTGGATTAAAGAAAGAGAAGCAGAAGAATCCTTCTTCTAACAGAAGTTGCTACTTTTCCTTCCTTGTGATTTTCTTTTCCACTCTTTGGCTACTTAACCGTTTTCAAGTGCAGAGCAATGGTATAACTTGGTAGTTAGGACTTGGACTACATGGCCATCGATGCCTTTCTCTTTAGATGACTGTGAATCTCATTTCAGTTAATGAGGATACAATTAATTTAGCCATTCATTGCCATTTCCGGCCTCATGAAGGTTTCTAGGTTACTGATAGAGGCATAACCTGAAAGAGAACTGGATGATTCTGATTAAAACAACAACAACTCTGAACAAGGTAAATTCTACATTCCAAACTTATACAAACTTATACTTATTGATGATAATACATTATAGTATTATCATTGATAACGTGACATTTGGACAGACAGCACCATTTCCATAATTTTACAATTGTTAAGGATAGTGCTTTTTTTTTTTTTAAAAAAAAGATAAAAGTAATCAGATCAGCATCTGTAATTACCTCAGTGACCAGCTGGTCCTTTGGAAAGAACCCTGTGCTGAGCAGGATCAGCCCCAGTTAGTTGAGAGCTGAGAGTAGATTAGTTTGCCATACATGGTTACTGTTTTTAGGTGTCTGGAGCCAACTATTGAATTACTTGTAGCTTGAATCATGTCAACTGGATTTCTATTTTCTTAATGGAAACGTTTCGCTCCTTATCCAAGGGGCTTCTTCAGTCTGAGTAAAGTTGGTAAGGGAATCCTAAATATGTTCCTAGGTAGCTGTGTGACCTTACACCTGGGGCTAGGTCATGGTTATATTGAGATGTAATTTTTAAGTCCTTTTATCATCTAATGGAGGGTCGTTAAAAACACCATGCTGCTGTTGAGCTTCTGAAATGGTCTTAATCTTCCTAGGCACAGAAGACAACACGGGGAGGAAGATGGGGGAGAGTTTGTGCCTGAGGCCCCCACCTCTATTCAAGGAAGGATTTTCCAAGTTGGCATAAATGGATTCCTTGACCCCTCTCTCAAACCACCTATCTTCTCTGTCTAAAATGTGAACATTAATGTCCTCAAATGAGTGTCCTTTTTCTTTTAGATGAAGATAAACTGCTGACTCTGGTCCTGTGGTGTTATTTCTCCTGTGTTGTGCCATCCTCCTGTACATAGGTTGTTTGGTTTCTCCAATGTAGAGTTCAGAGCACTCCTCACTGCACTGGATTGCATAAACTACATTGCTTTTCTTATGTTTTGGAGTTTGATCTTTGGGGTGTACAAGCCTCTGTCTCAGTGTGTTGGTGGGTTTGAAATATACAGGTATGTGGTGTTTGCCAAATATCCGTTTTATCTTTTCAGACACGCCAGCCATGTAGGGAATGACCAGGTTCTTTCGTTTACTCTGAGTCTCAGCCCTATCTGTCGCTGTTTTAGGTCTGGTAGATTTAGATTTGGTGAAGGCCCAATTTGGATATCCACAGGCCTTCAGGGCTGTTCTCAGGTGCTGATTTTCATTCTTTTTGGAATCCATGGAGGTGGGGATGGTTTCTGCTCTGTGTGACAATGTCCTGATGACTCCTAGTTTGTGCTGCAGTGGATGGTGGGAGTCAAACATCAGATATTGATCTGTGTGTGTGGGTTTCCTGTAGATCCCTATTTCTAGCTTGCCACCGGTCCCAATGAGGACTTCACAGTCTAGGAATGCCAGTCTGTTGTCCTTGGTGTCTTCTCTGGTGAAGCTAATGTTGGCATCTATAGTGTTTATATGGTCCGTGAAGGCCTGTACTTCCTGGGCCTTGATTTTGACCCAGGTGTCATCCACATACCTAAACCAGTGGGTGGGCACCGTTCCCTGGAATGTGTTGAGTGCTTTCTTCTCCACTTCTTCCATGTATAAATTGGCCACAATGGGTGACACAGGAGAACCCATGGCACAGCCGTGTTTTTGTCTGTAAAAGTCACCTCTGTATGTGAAATAAGTGGTGTTAAGACACAGGTCCAGAAGATGGCAGATCTGGTTTGGGTTGAGATGGCTTCTCCTTTCCAGGGTGCTGTCCTCTTCTAGTCTCTTCCTGACAGCGGATAGAGCATGAGTGGTGGGGAATGTAGTTTATGCAATCCAGTGCAGTGAGGAGTGCTCTGAACTCTACATTGGAGAAACCAAACAACCTATGTACAGGAGGATGGCACAACACAGGAGAAATAACACCACAGGACCAGAGTCAGCAGTTTATCTTCATCTAAAAGAAAAAGGACACTCATTTGAGGACATTAATGTTCACATTTTAGACAGAGAAGATAGGTGGTTTGAGAGAGGGGTCAAGGAATCCATTTATGCCAACTTGGAAAATCCTTCCTTGAATAGAGGTGGGGGCCTCAGGCACAAACTCTCCCCCATCTTCCTCCCCGTGTTGTCTTCTGTGCCTAGGAAGATTAAGACCATTTCAGAAGCTCAACAGCAGCATGGTGTTTTTAACGACCCTCCATTAGATGATAAAAGGACTTAAAAATTACATCTCAATATAACCATGACCTAGCCCCAGGTGTAAGGTCACACAGCTACCTAGGAACATATTTAGGATTCCCTTACCAACTTTACTCAGACTGAAGAAGCCCCTTGGATAAGGAGCGAAACGTTTCCATTAAGAAAATAGAAATCCAGTTGACATGATTCAAGCTACAGACAATTCCACCTGGATGACTGAGAACCTTCATAGACATATTGAATTACTTGAATTTCACTCCTCAGCTCAAACCATCCATCTTGTTTCAACTACAGCTTGTACTGGAGCCTCTTGCAACAGCATGTTTTAAGTTAAGTGAGTACAACTCAAGTTACCATTGTGTCTTTTAACAACTGAAACAGATTTCATGGCCCCAAGTGGCAGAAAGGAGAGGAAGCACAAAGCTCTAACAAAAGAGGCTGCAGCAAACTTTGAATTTACCTTCTTCTTACATCTATGGAACTCCTCCACGGTAAGCAGATTGGAGACTGCCATCCATGGCTCCCCCACCAGGCTTTCATTCCTATTATAAAACTGATTATTTACAATTATAATAGCAGTTGCAAAACAGATGAATCCCACACTTCTGTTTTCTGCAAACTTTACCACTTCCCCTTTTCTGATACCACAAATGAAGGATAATTGTATGTTTCCTCCACAAATAACTCAAGTATGGGAAGAGAGAGAGAGAGGGAGAGAGGGAGAGAGAGAGAGAGAGAGAGGAAGAGATGGAGAAAGAAATGAGGGCTGTTCCACACATTTCATAGGAGAAAATCCAGGCCTGTCACTGAGCACTCTATTGACTAAGAGCTAGTGAGAGTGTTTGGACGATACACTTCTTTCAAAACATGCCAATCTCACTCTTATATATTATTTTTCTCCTCAGATGTACACTGAATATACTTCCATCATTTTTCAAAACTATCTTGGGGAAAAGTAGAGTAAAAGAGAAGGAACCAGCTGATTTCCCAAAGCCTGAGAGAAAATCTTTCTTTCATATTTCAACCATATCACTCTCAGATGGTGGCAAACCTCTCCTGATGATTTTAAAACTGTGATGGGTTGAAGAAGGAGAATAGACTTGTTCTGATTGTCTGAGATGAAAAAGAAGCTTACCCAATGGAGACTCAGAACATTTCTTATTTTGGTTCATTTCTTGTAAGTCTCTGGATGAGACCCTGACTCAAAGTCATCCCAGTCAAGCCATTATCTTCTTCTACTACCACAATGAATTTATATAATCAATACATTAATATAATCATTTGTCAATAGTATCACGTATTCTTTAGTAGATTGTGAAGTCTCTTTTCCACATAATTCCACATTGTTGGGTTTTCCCCCTTTATTAATTTATTTGCTTATTTATAATCTAAATTTCCATGGGCACCCACTAATTATCTATTCTGGGCAGCCTGCAAGGATTAAAACAGAACCAGTACGTTGTTGTTCAGTCGTTTAGTCGTGTCCGACTCTTCGTGACCTCATGGACCATAGCACGCCAGGCCTTCCTGTCCTCCACTGTCTCTCAGAGTTTACTCAAATTCATGTTCATTACATTGGTGATGCTATCTAACCATCTCATCCTCTGCCGTCCCCTTCTCCTTTTGCCCTCAGTCTTTCCCAGCATCAGGGTCTTTTCCAGTGAGTCCTCTCTTCACATTAGGTGGCCAAAGTATTTGAGCTTCAGCTTCAGCATCTGTCCTTCCAATGAGCAGTCAGGGTTGATTTCCTTTAGGATTGACTGGTTTGACCTCCTTGCAGTCCAAGGGACTCTCAAGAGTCTTCTCCAGCACCACAGTTCGAAAGCATCAATTCTTCGGCGCTCAGCCTTCCTTATGGTCCAACTCTCACAGCCATACATTGCTACTGGAAAAACCATAGCTTTAACTATACGGACCTTTGTCGGCATGGTGATGTCTCTGCTTTTTAATGTGCTGTCTAGGTTTGCCATAGCTTTCCTCCCAAGGAGCAAGCGTCTTTTAATTTCATGGCTGCAGTCACCATCTGCGGTGATCTTGGAGCCCAAGAAAATAAAATCTGTCACTGCTTCCATTTCTTCCCCTTCTATTTGCCAGGAAGTGATGGGACCAGATGCCATGATCTGGGTTTTTTTAATGTTGAGTTTCAAGCCAGCTTTTGCACTCTCCTCTTTCACCCTCATCAAGAGGCTCTTTAGTTCCTCTTCACTTTCTGCCATTAGGGTGGTATCGTCTGCATATCTGAGGTTGTTGATATTTTTCCCGGCAATCTTAACTCCGGCTTGTGATTCATCCAGCCCGGCATTTCTCATGATGTACTCTGCATATAAGTTAAATAAGCACGGTGATAATATACAGCCTTGTCGTACTCCTTTCCCAATTTTGAACCAGTCGGTTGTTCCATGTCCGGTTCTAACTGTTGCTTCTTGACCCACATACAGGTTTCTCAGGAGACAGGTAAGGTGGTCTGGTACTCCCATCTCTTTAAGAATTTGCCACAGTTTGTTGTGATCCACACAATCAAAGGCTTTAGCGTAGTCAATGAAGCAGAAGTAGATGTTTTTCTGGAACTCTCTTGCTTTTTCCATGATCCAGCGAATGTTGGTAATCTGATCTCTAGTTCCTCTGCCTCTTCGAAACCCAGCTTGCACTTCTGGTAGTTCTCGGTTCACATGCTGCTGAAGCCTAGCTTGTAGGATTTTGAGCATAACCTTGCTGGCATGTGAAATGAGCGCAATTGTACGGTAGTTTGAACATTCTTTGGCATTGCCTTTCTTTGGAATTGGAACGTAAACTGACCTTTTCCAATCCTGTGGCCACTGTTGAGTTTTCCAAATTTGTTGGCATATTGAGTGCAGCACTTTAACAGCATCATCTTTTAGGATTTTAAATAGCTCAGCTGGGATACTGTCTTCTCCGCTAGCTTTGTTGTTAGTAATGCTTCCTAAGGCCCACTTGACTTCACTCTCTAGGATGTCCGGCTCAAGCTCAGTGACCACACCATCATATTTATCAGGGATATTAAGATCTTTCTTGTATAGTTCTTCTGTGTATTCTTGCCACCTCTTCTTAATCTCTTCTGCTTCTGTTAGGTCCCTGCCTTTTTTGTCCTTTATCATGCCCATCTTTGCACAAAACGTTCCCTTGATATCTCCGATTTTCTTGAAGAGATCTCTAGTCTTCCCCATTCTATTGTTTTCCTTGATTTCTTTGCATTGTTCATTTAAGAAGGCCTTCTTATCTCTCCTTGCTATTCTCTGGAATTCTGCATTCAGTTGTTTATATCTTTCCCTTTCTCCCTTGCCTTTTGCTTCCCTTCTTTCCTCAGCTATTTGTAAAGCCTCATCAGTCAGCCACTTTGCTTTCTTGCATTTCTTTTTCTTTGGGATGGTTTTAGTTGCTGCCTCCTGTACAATGTTACGAACCTCCATCCATAGTTCTTCAGGCACTCTGTCTACCAGATCTAATCCTTTAAATCTATTTCTCACCTCCACTGTATATTCATAAGGGATATGATTTAGGTCATACCTGAGTGGTCTAGTGGTTTTCTCTACGTTCTTCAATTTAAGCCTAAATTTTGCGATAAGAAGCTCATGATCTGAGCCACAGTCAGCTCCAGGTCTTGTTTTTGCTGATTGTATAGAGCTTCTCCATCTTTGGCTGCAAAGTATATAATCAATCTGATTTCGGTATTGACCATCTGGTGATGTCCATGTGTAGAGTCGTCTCTTGTGTTGTTGGAAAAGAGTGTTTGCTATGACCAGCGTGTTCTCTTGACAAAACTCTATTAGCCTTTGCCCTGCTTCATTTTGTACTCCGAGGCCGAACTTGCCCGTTATTCCGGTTATTTTTTGACTTCCTACCTTAGCATTCCAGTCCCCTATGATGAAAAGGACATCTTTTTTTGGTGTTAGTTCTAGAAGGTGTTGTAGATCTTCATAGAACCGGTCAACTTCAGCTTCTTTGGCATCAGTGGTTGGGGCATAGACTTGGATCACTGTGATGTTGAATGGTTTGCCTTGGATTCGAACTGAAAGCATTCTGTCGTTTTTGAGGTTGTACCCCAGTACTGCCTTTCCCACTCTTTTATTGACTATGAGAGCTACTCCATTTCTTCTAAGGGATTCTTGCCCACAGTAGTATATATAATGGTCTCCTGAATTAAATTCGCCCATTCCTGTCCATTTTAGTTCGCTGATTCCCAATATGTCGATGTTCAATCTTGTCATCTCATGTTTGACCACATCCAGCTTACCTTGATTCATAGATCTTACATTCCAGGTTCCTATGCAATATTGTTCTTTACAGCATCGGACTTTCCTTCCACTTCCAGACACATCCACAACTGAGCGTCCTTTCGGCTTTGGCCCAGCCGTTTCACACTTTCTGGAGCTACTCGGAATTGCCCTCCGCTCTTCCCCAGTAGCATTTTGGACACCTTCCGACCTGAGGGGCTCATCTTCCGGCATCATATCTTTTAGCCTTTTGATACTGTCCATGGGTTTTCTTGGCAAGGATACTGGAGTGGTTTGCCATTCCCTCCTCCAGTGGACCACGTTTTGTCAGAACTCTCCATCATGACCTGTTCTTCTTGACCTGACTTCATTGAGTTACGCAAGCCCCTTCCTTCGCCACGACAAGGCAGTGATCCATGAAGGGGAGAACCAGTACAATAAAACACAAATAAAAGATGGTCATGCCAGGGAAAAAACTCTAGCCATAGTAATACATAAACATCCCCTCCACATCCTAGCTCAGAGCCTTGAGAAAAAAAAACCTGGTTTGCAAGGCATTCCTGGTCAGGGCTGTCTGGACCTTGGGGGGGGGGGATGCTGTTCCAAGGCATGTCTCCTGGGTCCCACAAGACGGCACTGCTTTACAGATGTGACACAAAGCATGGCAACCCTGGTGGATCTTACAGGATGGGCAGAAACAGTTTGAGAAAAATGGTCTCTTGGATATCCAGGTCTATGTCACTAAAGATGGAATATCCTCAGAGCCAAATAAACTCACAGCTAGGTCTTGCTAGGGTTGAGTTGGTCTTGCTAGGGTTGAGTTTAAGCTTGTTCCTCCACATCCAGACCGCAACAGCCGCCAAGCATTGGGAAAGGGCATTGACAACATCACTTGGTCAGCCAGGAGTCAAGATATATAGGTTGGTATCATCAACATACTGAGGATACCTAACCCCATGCCAACAGGTGATCTTGCCCAGTGGCTTCATGTAGATGTTAAACCGGGGGTGAGAGCATTGACCCTTGTGGAACTCTGCTAGTGCCCTTGGACTTAACTTCTCCACCCCATTAACACCAACTGGAATAGGCCATGGAGAAAGGAGGAGGACCACTGCAACAATGTGCCTCTCACTCTCAGTCCCTGCAGTTGGTACAGAAGGATACCATGATCAATGGTATTGAATGGTATCTGAGAGATCAAGAATTGTATGGTTGCACCATTCCAATCCTTGTTTTGCCAGAGGCCATCAACAAGTGCAGTCAGTGCCATCTTAGTGCTGTACCCAGGGCAGAAGTCTGAATGAAAAGGGTCCAGATAATCTGCTTCTTCAGGGCCCTCTGAAGCTGCAACCCAACCACCTTTTCAACAACCTTCCCTAAAATGGGGACAATTGTCCAGTGATGGCTTCTTCAGGAGGGGGGACATAACCGCCTCCTTCAAGGCAGTCAGAACTACCTCTTCACTCAAGGATAAATTCATCACTGCTTTGACCCCAAAATGTGCCACCTCCTGGGAGGCTTTAACTAACTAGGAGGAACATGGATCTAACATCTATAACAGTCCTGAGCACCCTGTCCACTTCCTCAGAAGTTACAGGATCAAACTCTTCCCAGGTAACAGGGCAGGACTAAGCCTCAGTCAATTCAATTGGACCTGCCAAGTCAGAGTCAAACTTGGATTGAAGACAAGTGGCTTTATCCATCAGATACCTAGAATATTAATCACAGTGGCTCTTTTCTGTGGCCTATCCACCCCATCAGGGAATGGGTCACTTAAAAGGGTCACTGACCAGCTATCCATGGACATGATAAGAGCAGAAAAATAGGTACATTTTGCCACTCTTATTGCCACAATATAATCCCTAATATGGACTCTTACATGTTCAGTTAGATTATTTATTTATTTATTTATTTATTTATTTATTTATTTGTTTATTTTATTCCCCGCCCATCTCCCATGCAAGGGACTCTGGGCGGGTTACAATAATTAATTATTTGTCTTTCTCCAACAGTGCTCTAGGTATCTCTTCTATCATATCATCTCCCAGAGCTTCACAGAAAACCAGGAATTGATGAAGAGGGAGAGGCTGTATAGGAAATATAATCCAAGCCCCTCATTACACACCTATTCCAGGTGGATACTAAGACCCTGGTCAAACAGCCCATCAGATCCTCAGGAAAACCCCCAAGTCCATTAGGTACCTGGGGTGGACTGATCTAATAGGCCCAATCTCCCTATGAGGGTGGGAGAAGCAACACCAGCAAACCTGAAGGCAACCAGAGAGTGATCTGACCATGACAAATTTCTGATGGTCAAGTCTTCCACCTTCAGATTACATCACAAAGACACTCAATGTCTTAAAGAACATAAAATATTTGGGCTAGATAATTTGGACTTGCAAAATTCTCCCTACTAATAATAGTATTCCATTACAAGCCCAGTCAGAGTTTAATTCATGATGGAATAAAATGAATCCATTGTGTTTGATCAGTTGAAGTTCTCCTTCACATTGGCACAAATTGGAGATGACTGGAATAATCCATACGAGTGACAGACTTGAGCCCTCCTCTCCTAAGCACATGTGGGAATTCACAGGTGTTAAATTAAAAAGAGAAAGGCTCCCCTGTTAAACCCAGTGGAAAATACAACAAAAATGTATTGAAATTTGTCAGGGCAAGCATGGAACATAAGACTAATACAGAATTTAAACAAAGCTTTTTTTCATAATCTATAGTGAGGCCAACAGACTGCTCATACAGAAACGTCACACAAATTACTTTTAATTTACTAAATAACCTGGCTTGCTTTTTTTCTGTTAAAATGAGATGGATGTTTGGAGTGAAAAAATGTCCCCTAATTAGCAGTGCATATCTTCATAAATATGTAATATATTAAAACTGTTCTCTGTTTCAATCTAAAAGCAGAGCACTGTGCAAAATAAATCATTTTAAAAGGACACAACTAGTGATGGGCATTTATTATTTTATTTATTTTTTTCTATCCCACTTTATTATTTCTATAAATAACTCAAAGCGGCGAACATACCTAATACTCCTTCCTCCTCCTATTTTCCCCACAACAACAACCCTGTGAGGTGAGTTAGGCTGCGAGAGAGTGACTGGCCCAAGGTCACCCAGTCGGCTTTCATGCCTAAGACGGGACTAGAATTTAACAATATTAATGTGACCTTTCTATCTATTCAACAATTGTGAGTCCATCATGTTCAAAACTATTCATTTAAAGTGTACAAAACTTGTATTATTTCTATTTCCAAATGTTTAAATGGAAAAAACCTGAACATTTGGGACACTTATACAGACAACTAAATTTTGATGGCATGCCAGTCAATGAAGATAACAGCCTCTGAATAGTTGGGTCTCTTTATCTTCAGATGATCACCCAAGCACTGAACATAGGATGCTACCTTCAATTGGATGAGCTTACCTGAATCTGGCAGCCTTCAAATTAATTGGGAATGTAATTCCCAGGATTCATCTCAACCAACAATCACATTGGCTGGAATTTTAGGATTTGCAAGCCTAGTGCATCTGAAGAGCACCAGCATGGGAACCTGAGTTATACTATTAAGCCCGCTGTCAGGCTTTTGGTAACAGTCTAGACTGGAAGCAGTTAGTTCCAAGAACAAGTCTCTCAGAACTTTGGTAAAATTTATTAAGATGAAGCTTGAAGTAACAACAGAAGAATTCTAGTGAGTACTCTACTTTCAAATGAGAACCCTATATATAGGCAAGCAGTAGGGAAAGTCTTGGTCTTTTTTACCATGCTCTTCTGCATCTGTTGATGGTTTGGAAATGGCTACTAGACTTCTTATCAGTCTCTCATACCAGCTGAGACAGCATTCTTTTTTTAAAACTGTGTCTAGCATTAAGTCTTTGACAAGAGTTATTTTCAGCATCTTGCCTGAGTTTTATTACCTGAAAATTAAACTTTAAAGCACACTATTAATTCTATCACCGCAATATAGGCACTCCATCCTGCACTTTAAAAACCACAGCCATGAACAAAACCATCAGGAATGAATGAATAGGTGAGCTGAAGTTGATGGTCACTTAAATCTTCTGGTGACTACTGGAATGACAATCACCTTAATCTTGGTCAACAAAAATGTATTAATTCATTTAGGTTTGTATGAAGATTGATATTAATTGCTACCACTTTCTTTTGAACTCAGCTTTCGTATTATTCAATTCAATATTTTGGGCTACATTTTTCAAGTTTCTCTTTCCAGCTCTTGAATTAAATGGTTATCAAATAAACAATCAAATAGGAACCATGGAGCCCATGGTTGTAGTGGCTAGAGCAGGGCTTTCCAAACTTTTGCCATTGGCAACACACCAATGGTCAGCGCGCAAATCCCTGGAAGTGCTGGCAGCGGTGCTTCCGGGTTGCCGCCACAACGCGCAAAACCCCGGAAGTGCCAGCGCTTCCGGGTTGCCGCCGCCGTGCATTTGGGTTTTTGCGTGCTGTGGCGGTGGCGGCAGCGTCGTCGTCCTGGAACCCGGAAGCGCTGATGGCCCGCTGCCGCCACTGCGTGCACTGCTGCACACAGCAGCGGCGGTGCACCATCAGCACTTCCGGGTTGTCGTGCGACACACTTGGGGCCCCCAGGCGACACAGTACTGTGTCGCGACACACAGTTTGGAAAGCCCTGGGCTAGAGGATCTCAAGAAGCTTGCTTCATCAAATATCATTCAGTTGGTGAACTGCATACATGTTTGAAAGAAGCTGAGGAGGGATTATTTCTTGTTTAAAAATCCCCACTCCTTCTAAATGGCAGTAACTTTGCCTCCTCTGCTATTTCCCTTTGTGATGTGAAAAGTTCATACCATTTACATTAACACATTGTTTTTGAGAATTCGTGTTGCTCTCGCTATTTGAACATAGGTAGTAAAATCATCAGTCATCTCTTGTTACCTAGAAAGTAGTTATATGGCTGTCTGCCATTTTTCTTAACATGTTACCAGAAAGCTCATTCATTCCATATACAGTATTTGTAATTAGAGGCACTGGTTTAAAAAACCATAAAATTCAGTTGGTCTCAGCTTAGAAGACAGGATTTAAATCTCTGCAAATGAATTGTGGTATATACTGAACTTTTTAACTGTGGCTGACATTTGAACTGGGTAAGATACAGGGCAGGATAAATAAGCACTTAGTTAATGTACAATTAATTAATGAAGTTTAAGAATGTGAAAATGCAAACATACTTGGAAGGATTGTTCCAAATCCTGGAACTTAAGCAATGGATCTTATAGTATGCGTTTTGACAGAACCAAACCTTCTTTTCCAGACATCACCCCCCCAAAATGTTCAGTTTAGAACTCCTTATGTGTGTCAACTTTTGGGCAATGTTTGACATGGCCAGGTGGATGGATGAATTTGTGTAGTATGCTACCTTGAAATATTGTTGGATGCCCTCCACATTTTGGGAGAAAAATATATCTTCTATTTATTTTTCATCACTTCATTAATGCCTGGGATTAATGTCAATTAATGTCAAATTAATCAATTAATTAATGGGATTAATGTCAATGCCTGGGATGTCCAGCTTCTGATGCACAGACTGTTCAAGCCATCAAGACAGTGTGTAGAACTGCTCCTTATCATCATGAGCAGGACTCCTGGTTTTGCCTCAGATATATGACATGGGCAGAGAACACTGTAGCTAGCTCTGTGTGAGGATCTGGCAGATGTAGGAAGAACTGCAGACGATGCCTCCCTGTTGTTGATAACTCCATTCTATGTTTCCAAATAAAAGGTTTTTTTGCAAACTGATTGTTTCCTATCTCCTCTCAGATTTTGAGCTTTTTAAAATGCCCCTACAGAAGGTTTTGCAGATGCTTATGAAATTGTATGTTTTCTTTTCCCTTCAGTACTCTGCTCAGTAGCTTGATGATCGATCTTCTTGACGTGTCTTTTGACTTCTACTTTATCCCTTTTGAAAGGTTGTCACTTGAACTGAAGGTAGTCCTGGCATAATACAGTATATCCCCAAGCCATTTGCTAGAGATCATGCATCCCTGAAATGGCTTGAACTTCCTTGGAATAAATATCCATAGGATTCCTGGGTGTGGAAGAGTGCTATAAATGAAACCAACTCCATGTAGCCCAGCCTCAGCCACACATAAGGGATGATAATATCAACCTATATTTACCCAAAAGGAAGATGGCACTGAATTTAAGATGAACTTCTATCTCCTACCATAGGAAGATTAAATAGAAAACATTATTCTGCTTGGCTGTTGTGGGTCTTCCGGGCTGTGTGGCCGTGTTCTGGAAGTTGTGGTTCCTAACGTTTCGCCAGCATCTGTGGCCAGCATCTTCAGAGGGCAGGAGCACAGATAGAAGCAAAATCTCTGTGCCCAGGTAGAGTGGCAATGTTCTATTTATAGAGCTAAATTATAGGAGATTAGGTGGGTTTTTTTGTTGTGTTGAAATGTTAACGAGTGGCTGATGAGCGTGATTAGCATGTTCATTGTGAGAAGTATTCCCATGTCCTGGTGGTTGGACTGAGTTCGTTGACCTTTTGCAGGCTGTGTTTTTCAGGACTGGTAGCCAGGTTTTGCTAATTTTTAGTCTTTCTTCTTTTTTATTGTAACTGTGCTGGTGTTTGTGAATGTTTGTGTTCGACAATACATTTATTCTGTTTCTTTTACTGTATTTTATGTGATTTTAAGATACTGTTCTTATTTTAAAGATAAACTAGAGGAAAGTACTGTAACTCTAACCTTTCTTTCAAATAAATACAGTATCTTCCTAAATTGTTGAAAAGAGATCTGAAGTTCTTTGAAAACCTTTAGTATGCAGCATTTACATGAAGGATGGAGATTCTTTTGCCCTGTATTGGGTTGGGTAAGGATGCAAAATGGATGGCTTTGCTCACAGGCAGGGTGGAATGTTCATTTCTCCTGTTTTTCAAGTGGGGGCTTTTTCTCTGTTTTGTTTTTTAACTTCTTTGTAAAGTCTTTTTTAGATATATGTAACTTGTCTCAAAAATGGGAGAAAGCAAAATTTGATGATTCAGTTAGAGAAGGCTTTGAGGGGTCCCCAAAGAGAAGTTCAGAGCCACATTTTGGCCAATTGGTTGATCCCTGATACAAATGCCAAGTGTTATTCAGTGCCAGTCAACAAGATTAGTTTGCTATGTGAAACACTAGGGAACATGAGTGTGGAATTTCAGTGCCGTTTTCAGTAGAAGAGTACTAATTCTTAGGGTCGTACAATGCATTGTAAGGGTGCTTTACTTTGATGAAAATTCATGCAAAGTACTTCTTTGAACGCAATGTAGGCCCTTCACTTCTCAAAGCAAATTGCTTCATGGCCTCATCTGACAATGCCTGTTGCCAAAAGCAGATGCCAAAGCTTCTTTCAACTACTGAGACTACCTGATGAGATTTTGGGACAAGGTGAAGAACCTCAGTAAGGATAATGATCTCACCTTCACACCTTGGTGAGGTGAAATGTATTGTTTCCATGACACGAAGCACCTATTTGAGGCAAAGCATGGCCTCCTCACACATATGTACAAACTATATTTATTTAGACCTCCCACCCCCACCCCCTGGTGTTAGGGAAGACATGATGTCTGCCTGGAATGAAATATATACTTCCCTCTATAAGTTTCCCTACAGGAATCTGGTGCTCTTTATTGAATTTAAAAGTAGAAATATTTGTGCCTTGTTAAAATAATCTGAAATTGTCAACTGTATCTGTTCAAATGATTGATTCTCTAGCCATGATGGAAGGGGTGGAAAGGAGGTAAAGGATTAGATGGAAAGTAACAGTTCACACATTTGTATCATTTTTATTAACAGCTTTACTCTAGCTACCCAGCTAGGTAACAGGACGTAGTCAACATTGGCTGATTTGGAAAAGCTAAGCAGGATCAGGCCTGATTTGAATGTGGATGGGACAGCATCAGGAAATCTCACAACTAGAGGCTACCCTGGGAAGATTATAAAAATAGTGAGATCTGGTTTTCATTGAGCTTGGTTTTCAACCCTCAACTACACATATTCTCTATGGTTACTAAAAATAATCCCAGAAGAAGATAATGGTGAACTACTTTGGTACTGTGGCCAAGAAAACTACACAAGCATGTTCACGAAGTCATTAGAAGTCACATTTGACTCAAAAGACTATTTTATTCTACTACTCATTTTATTTTCAAGCAGCTTATTCACATGATATCAAAAACAGAAGGCACTGATATTTCCCAAGATTTGTACTGCATAGACTAAGACAAACACCAAGGATTGCTGTTCTAATAGTTTATCTTGAGGCTTGGGCCTTCTGTCCATCCAGCTGTTCTGGGCATAACTCAGCTATGAAATTACCTGAATATCTTAATCTACATGCCATATTTATGATAAAGTGTAACACATATCTGGTAGCTTAGAGAGAAGTCTAAAACATTTGTATTCTGAGAAATGATGCAAATGGGATCTGCCAATTTTATTTTATTCGTTTAGTAGTGCAGTACAGCACTGCTTTATCCAATACAAAATTATTTAGGTGTTACAGCTAAAGGATTAAACTGATATGGCTGAATCCAGTTGTGCCTCCATTAAGGGAATTTATTTGATTGGGCAGAAGTTTCCATTTAGCAGAATAAGAGCAGACAATCACTACCAGTCTCCAGTCCCCCTTCCCTGCAACTCCAAATCTTTTTCAGAAGTTGTTTTTTGAATGGAGCAACAAAGTTAGGGGTCTTGTATATAAATAGCAGTCAATCGACTTGTTACCAGGCTAACATTGGAAGGACATCCACATGATCTGAAGCTATAACTATACCATGGATTTTTAGGCTCACACCAAGAGGCTTTAGTACACAGTTATGAGTACCTAAGGTGTCCTGAGGAAAACTGATATCTTATTTCTCAAGAAAATCTTTTGAAATCTTTTGATCACAATCTCACAATCACAATCTTTTGAAAACTTCTGCAAAATCCTAATGAGAATCCTACTGAGATGAATGGGAGCTATACTTTTACTGTACTCTCTGAAAGTCTTCTTCATTTTAACAAATAGTCTAGGTGGAGCATGTCATAGGTTATCCTTCCCCAAACTGGTACCTTCCAAATGTGTTGAATTTCAGCTTTCATAATCTCCAATCACTATTTGACCATGCTGATTGGAGATTATGGGACTGGAAAAACAGAACATCTGGAAGGAATCAGGCTGGGGAAAGCTGTCATAGTTTCCTTTGAAAATGTGGGACAATATTAATATGTTGTAAATACAAATTTGACAAGAAAGCAACACTGTGAAATATTTGCTTTCTAAGGACATAATGCCATTTAGCAACAACTGGTTGTTTGTCTCCCCTACATTTAGTTCTTCTGCCTTTCAGATACCCAGAACTCATGATTTAAGGCAGGGCTGGGCAGTGTGTGGTCTTCCAGATGTTGTTGGATTGCAGCTCCTATCTTCTTTCACCATCAGCTGGTGAATGCCGAAGGGATTCAGAGTTCAACCACAGCTGGAAGGTCACAAATTGCCCATCCCCTGAGGAAAACTAAAAATTGAAATATAACGTTGCCTTGTGATACATATGTGTGTGTGTCTGTGTATATAATAGTGTATGTTCACATTTTTAGAAGATTTTTTATTACATCACAGCCCATCAATCTGATAATTGAACAGCCATGGAACAAAAAGGCAGTAAAAGCCTTCACAGATGCCATAAAACAGTTAACAGTGGAGGAGAATAATTCATTCTTTCTCTCTTTCTCTCTTTCTCAAGCATGTTAGCCCATGTAGGTGTGAAAAGCTGTTCCTGCCAGACCCCAAATTTTCTAACTGAAATCCAAAGGCACAGAATTTCATGACTTTTGTAGAGATTGTGGTGGACCTGTCAATAAAATAGGTCAATTAAAATTTCTGACTGGGTCTAATCCAAGCATCTGCTGAGCAGAGGGGAAATTAGCTCTAAGTACCAAGTATACTAATTGGGGCATGGTGGCTCAGCGGGTAAGACGCCAGGCTTGTCGATCGGAAGATCGCAAGTTCGGAGGTTCGAATCCCTAGCCCTGCGTGACGGAGTGAGCTCCTGCACTAGCTCCAGCTCTTGCCAACCTAGCAATTTGAAAGCATGCAAATGCAAGTAGATGAATAGGTACCACTTCGGTGGGAAGGTAACAGCATTCCGCGCATGTCATGCCGGCCACGTGACCATGGAAGTGTCTTCGGACAACGCTGGCTCTTCGGCTAACAAACGGAGATGAGCACCGGCCCCTAGAGTTGGACACAACTGCACAACTGTGCGGGGGGAACCTTTTTACCAAGTATACTATAGAAGGCAGTTTAGGAGAACATGTGAACTTATCTCAACCTCTGCAATTTAAGAGGTATTTAATAGGAAGTGTCAACAAAGTCAATGAGAAAATTTGGATCTATCATTGTCCATGTATGTCTGCATCCAATACCTTCTGTTTGGCCTCCACTAAGGCTTTTTCTAATCCCAACATAAGCAGAACGTGGATTGAAAGTCCATATACTAAATCAGAAGCTATTTGCTTCTTTCAAGAAGAAATGTATTTATCAGCCAGGATAAGCTGAGCCAAGGACTAAATCTGATAGTAATTTTATTACAGGTAATAATATTTGAAATATAATCTCATTTTCTTTTAGCATTAATTTTTAGAGCACTAAAACTTTTTTGAGTATGTGAAAAATGAGCCAGTTTGGTTAGGGTTAATGGTTAAGGTGCTGGCCTATAAACCAGGAGACTGAGAGTTCTAGTCCCGCCTCAGGCATGATAGCCGGCTGGGTAACTTTGGGTCGGTCACTCTCTCTCAGCCCAACCCCCACCTCACAGGGTTGTTGTGAGGAAAATAGGAAACAGGAGTATTAGGTATGTTCACTGCCTTGAATATTTATTTATTTATTTATTTACAGTATATAAAATAAATAAATGCAGGATAAAAATCTTATAATAATAATAATATGTAATCTTTTCTCAAATGTATTTTTTACTGAACAAGAATCTCTAGGAACTGCAGAAAAGTGATTCTAGTTCAATCTCTGTAATAGGAAAAGCTCACAGATGACCATATCCTATAGTTAAACTTGCAGGATAGAGAAGATACTGCTTTAAGTCTCTTTGCATTGGAGGAACAAAACGTTATATGTATTTGTATAGATGTGCCAGCAAACTCTCACATTCACTTCACATCTATATGCACACCAGACTTTTCTTTATTATAGCTTAATTTTCACTAAAAAGTTTAGTAATGCTAATAACATTGCCATTTAACAGATTTGGAATAGGAATATTGACTGTTTTTAATACAGGTGGTCCTCGACTTACGACCACATTTGGGACTGGAATTTCCATTGCTAAACAATGCGGTTGTAAAGCGAGATGTCACGTGTTTGCATCACTTAGCAACGGCAATCCTGGCAATCCCCGCTGCCATCGTTAAGTGAATTTCATCGGTCATTAGCCAAAGACCCTCCCAGCCATGAGCCTCAGTAAGGTGAGGCAGGGGTCCCCAACCTGTGGGCCGTGGTTCACTAGTGGGCCGCGGCCTGTTAGGAACTGGGCCGTGGGGCTCCCGCCCACAAACCCCACCCCCAGTGATTGTGATTGGCTCCCACCCACAAACCCCGCCCCTGGTCCATGGAAATCGTGGAAATCCCACCCCTGGTCTGTGGAAATCCTGGAAACCCCGCCCCCCGGTCCGTGGAAAAATTGTCTTTTGAAACCAGTCCCTGGCGCCAAAAAGGTTGGGGGCCCCTGAGGTAAGGGACTGCCTTCAACTCCTCCCACATACCTGACTCTGCTCTTGTGGCCGCCCTGCACCCTGCTTTGTGGGGTGGCAAGCAGCCCCAGAACCGCACGGCTCTGGGGCTGCTTGCCATGCTGCGGCTTAGGGGCTTCTTGGGACGCCACAGCTCTGGGGCTGCAAGAAGCCCCTGAGCTGCAGTGCAGTGCAAAGCCACCCCTGGAAGCCCCAGCTGCCCCATCTCAGTCCCAGCCACAGTTGCCTTTGCCACCCCGCACTCGGAGACCCCTGCCGCCCTGTGCTCTGCCGCCCCAGCTCACCTTCGCCGTCTTCTTGCTCCCCCTGCTGACAAGGTGTGCCCAGCTTGGCCCTTCACGCCCAGAAGCCGCTTTGCGCCGTGCTGCCGTGCTGTGCTGGGCTGGGCTTCTGAGGTCTTTTAAAGTATCACAGGAATGGGGTGTGCCGGCCATTCCCCAAATAGCGCCCCCCATTCCCGCAATACTTCGGAAGACCTCAGAAGCTTTCCGAAGGCTCTTCTTTACAGTGTGTCTCAGGGCTCCATTCTCTCCCCATTTTTAACATGACGCTGCTCGGTGAGGTCCTCCTTTGGCATGGGGTCAAGTCTCATCAGTATGCTGATAATAAACAGTTATACATCTCTGTTTTGGGGCAATTAAGTGGTGCTTTCTTGGTTCTGTCTCAGTGTCTGGAGCTGTGAGGGTCTGGATGGGAAAAACAGACTCTGACTTAGCCCAAGCAAGATCAAGCAGCTGTGGGTTTTAGCTCTCTGGGATCCAGTTTTGGGGATCTTCCACCCCTGGCTCTGAGTGAGGTTGCACTTCCTCACTTGGAGTTGATAGACTATTTATTTTTGTATTTACACTATTCAAACATATTTCTATCCTACTGTAATCCAAAAGACTCTCAGCAGCTTACATACAATAAATATACAATTAAAACACCCACAGTATAATAAAAAAATCTGACAGTCATAAATAGGAGCAATAAACAGCATTTTACTGTAAACCGCCCAGAGTTCCCCCCTTGGAGGAAGATGGGCGGTAATATAAATTAAATAAATAAATAAATAAATTAAACAAAACCCATAAAAATACCCTAAAAACTTAAAAATAAAGGATGGCAACACCAAAGCAGGTGGCTCAGAAGTTTTTGAATAATCAACAAAGAGAGGCCCCACCTGATCTCCAGAGGGAAGGTATTCCACAATGTCGGCATTCCCAGAGAAAAGAAACAGTCCTCCAAACATCCCAGAAATGGAGGATTTGCTGCAGTTCGGGGTCCTACTGGACTAGAGCAGCAGGTCTCAGCTTTGGCCAAGAGGACCTTTGAACAGCACTGTCCTGAATGCCAATTATGCCCCTTTTAAAAAAGGGAGGCCCTGTTCATGATCACTCCTCCCTGTTATAGTTATCAAACCTGCTTCACTCAGTCAGATTCCTGCTTTCAGGAACACTGAGATCCACACCAGAAGACTTCAATCTCCAACACTTCTGAACTATAATGATTAACACTGCCTTTGTTTTTTTTCCTCCTGAGCTCTTTTCCTCTTTGCCGGGATGGACTGTACAGTACATCGCACAATTGGCCTTTCCTCCTTAAACTAACCTGATGCCAACTGTGGTGGTGCAAATAGCAGTCCCATTGGTTTCTACATGTGAAATGGCTGGAAGAAGTCAGGCCGCAAAATGTCCTAGGCTGGCAAAAAATGGATGCTATTGTTTTGCACTATAAATGGCGTAATATCAGTTTTGAAAGCCTTCATAGAAACAAAGCTTGTCAAGTGAAAAGAAGAAGGAAGCAACATAAAGACGATAGTTTGGGGTACTCCACCACCGATACTGGCTCACTTGCAGCTTAAGTTTAAATATGGGGGGTCGTGTGAGTAAAAAGATGATGATCTTCATATCTGTGGCTTGCTCTAAGACATGCTGACTACAAAAGGATTCTTAAAATATAATCTAATTATGAAAGGATGTATTTATCGTGTATTTGGGAACTTTTCTATTACAATAGAAATACAGGTAGTCCTCGCTTAACGTCCATTCATTCAGCGACCATTCGAAGGTATGATGGCACTGAACAAAGGGAATTATGATTGCTTCTCGAAGTTCTGGCCATTGCAGTGCCCCCGCAGTCACATGAACAAAATTTGGGCCCACTCAGGCCAAGCCGCATTTATGACCGCCTTTTGGCTACCCGCCTACCCACCGCTGCCAGCTGCCCCCGCTGCCCGGCCTTGCCCCCCACCGCCGCACCCACTGCACTGTGTGACACTACTGTACACGCCGGAACCTTCTTTTGTGCCATCTTCTTTTGTGCTGGTGCAGCTGGGGCTTCTCTTGCACCCTGCCCAGGCGGGGCACAAGAGAAGCCCCAGCTGCACCAGCACAAAAGAAGATGGCACAAAAGAAGGCTGCAGCTGGTACAATAGAGATACGTGCTGCAATGGGTGGAGGTGGGCAGGGCCAGGTGGTGGGGGCAGCTGGTAGCAGTGGGTAGGCAGGCAGTCAAAAGGGCAGAGATGGGGGTGAGATGGGGGGAGTTCAAGAGGAGGCAGAGGAGGCAGTCCCTTACCTTATAAAGGCTCGGGGCTGGGAGAGACCAAGCTGGGAATGGCTTGGATTGGGGTGGGTCCTCGCCTAATGACTGGTGGGATTCAGTTAATGACAGTAACGGGGACTGTCAGGATTGCTGTTGCTAAGTGATGTGGTCATGTGATGTTGTGCTTTATGACTGCATCACTTAGCAAGGGAAATTACCGTCACTACCCAAGGACTACCTGTAATTAAAAAATGGAATGTGTGGGGGAGAGGAATTAGAATCAACAGGGCTTATGAAAGATCCAGTAGAAGAGGGAATGGATTGAGAAGAATTCATCAGAAATGCTATATTTACATGGTGATTGCCTAAATCAGTGTTCCCCAAACTAGGCCCCTCCAAATTTTTTTGATTTTATCTCCCAGAAATCTCAGGTCATACTAAAACAAAATGATGGGAGTCTAGTTCAACCTATTTGGAAGGCCCCAAGTTGGAGAAGGCTGGTGAACAGTAATGATAGTTTGTGTTTTTTAATGTGAGAAGTGAGAAAGCTTGACTTTCTTCAGATAGTATTTATATGGATATATTATTTACTGTATATATAATGTGTAAATCAGGAACTGACTTATATAATCAGCATAGATTTTTTATATATATAGATTTTATTAAGATTTTAAATATACAAAGTTAAAAGTTGAAAATGAAACAGAAATAGAAGTACAAATCAAAGAAATAGAAAAAGAAAAGTGTAGTAAAGCAAAAGAAAAGAAAGAAAACAAACATAGAAATTGGATAACTTCCGATCTATCTATGGTCATAGGAGTAAAGAAAAGTAATTTGTTCTTACATGCTGGCTATTCATATAACATTCATATACATTTCTTGTCTAATATATTCTATTTATATATAATCTAATCATCAAAACCCCATGCAAGCTTTGCTCCTCCTGCTTTTTGCAAATAGTCCATCAAAGGCTTCCACTCTTTAAGAAAATAACGATTTGAATTTTCTTTTAATAAGCATGTCAATTTGTCATTTTCTGCCATATCCAATAATTTCAACATCCATTCCTGTATCGTTGGTACAATTAGGTTTTTCCAGTTTTGTGCATATAAAAGTCTTGCTGCTGTAATCATATATTGTATTATTCTAAAAAAATGTTTTTCTATTTGTACATCCAAAATTCATAATCAGCATAGATTTTTGTGACTGCAGGAGCTGCAAAACTGGACTCCCAAGATGAGGCTGACTTCATCTGCCAATTCACACCTTGCATGTCCTTGCACAAATATGCACTTGAAGTAGGTTAAGAATGCTCATCAGGAGAAGTGGGGAGGAGAGGAAAGCATTGTCTGAACTAGCCCATGGGAGCTTCTTTCTGTTTAGAAAGAATGCAGACATTTAATCTACAATGTGTAGAAATTCTCTGACTCAAAATAAAAAGCAGATGTGTCTTATTCCTCTGTTTTGGGAGACTGATGTTCATTTGGGTCAGTTAACTCATGGAGGTCTGTGAAAGGGATCAGAACAACACAACACAACACAAGTCGTGACAGGGGGCGGGGGCATTTCTTTAGGTATGTATAGCTTGCTTTTCAAGGTAAATTGCTTCTACCAAGCAGCTAACAATGCAATTAAAGCATATAAATACATTGTGAAACAGTATAATCAATTATCATCAAGTAAAAATAATCTGAAATAAAGAGAACACTCATTAAACTTAAGGCAGCTACAATAAAGATACCCCAAGACAAAATAAAATGCATTTTTTTAAAAAAAAAAGTTTTTCAACTTTAAAGCAGACTGCGACAACAACAACAACAAAGGACCGTTCAAAGCAACTGAAGCAGCAAAAAACAAGGCAGCAAAAATGCCATTGGCAGTGATATGAAAGATTTCTGACCATCCAGAAGGACATACAGAATTGCATTCCCCTCTATAGGTCATTCCCCAGAGTAGTGGAGGCTGTTCTTAGAATTTATCTTACTGAGATAAGAACTTCTTTCTTTTATTTGTTCACATTAGCATTGGGAATGTGCTGACCGCCAGAATTAAAATAATGACCAAGCACACAATCTAGCCAAAATGGGATTGATTTTGCCTATATATTTTTGATAAATCATCTATGTGACCTTCTTATCATTTATCCCCTCCTACTAGGTCAGCATGCTAGCTATACTATCTCTGACATATGGTCAATGAATATAAACAATTTGGTTTACTGGGCCACAGGTTCCTGACTGATTCTGTGTATTGGGGGAGGGGGGAAAGGTACCTTTTATCACCACAAGTGAGAAGGGGTAAAACTGAAGGCAGAAAGAACTGGAATCCTCTTTTGGAACTGCTAACATAAAGGAGTACCCATGACACGTTGAGCTTAAACGTTTGGCATTGCATTTGGCATCTATGTTAATCAAGGATGTCTTCAAGAGGAAAGCTATGCATATAGATCTTTATGTACATAGGCCATCTGAAGTTTTGATAGCCAATCAAAAAGTTTCATATTTTCCAAAAGCCTACATATAGATAGATGTAGATGTAGATGTAGATATAGATGTAGATATAGATGATATAGATGATATAGATGATATAGATGATATAGATATAGATATAGATATAGATATAGATATAGATATAGATATAGATATAGATATAGATATAGATATAGATATAGATATAGATATTTTCTCTGCAAGGATCCTTGCCTAACATGCAGATAATAGAGATAAGACCAGAGAAGTTGTGAAGGAATGTAGATCTTACCTTGGGAATGAATGAGCTGTTAAGAAGGAATTTTGAGAAAAGATTATTCACTCCTGAGAAAGAGAAAAGTGTGAGAAAGTAACTCAAAATAACCCCACCTTGATTTTGTTTAGTATAAGATAGGGTAGGAAGACAGTTGGATAGGCTTTCAGGATTCTGTTATTCTATCCAAAACAATAAAGAACATTCCTAGAATTCCTGTCATACCTGTTGCTTGATTTTGCCTACTTCAAAGGGCTGACATCTATCTTAAAAAATTGTTGCCAAGATCAGATCTACTGTACATTCCTTCACAGACGTTGTGGCATGATCACTCTACCTATTACTCAGGTGAACACATTTTTTGAATTAATATATTTTTATAGCCCTCCTGATGTCATTATCAGGAATTGGTATACACGTAACGTTAAAATGCTTAAAATACAATAATAGGTTTATAATAAATTTAAAAATTTAATATCAAAACATATGCATGAGAAGATGTGTGGGGAAATCAAAAGCAAAAATATTCACTGAAAACATTCACACAGAGAAAACCTGGGAAGAACATCTGAAGGGAACTGGAGCATTGCTTTAATTTATGTATGTATTATCTGTATGTAGCTGCATGATACAGGGCTATGTGCTGATTGTCTTACCTCTCTGAAGGATAGATCTGATAATCTAGAACTAATCAATCCTGCCCTTGTTACATGGGAGTAACTTGTGTTAATTTATTCCAAGTTCTGGAGCATGATTTGAGAAAATCAGAATTTTGTCCTTCCATTAATTAGCTTTAAAAAAGGCATATGAGTAACATCATCTCTAACTTACTTGCTTTTTTAAACTAATATTTGTCCCAAACATCAAGCATTATGAGAAAAATGAAGACCTTGAATTCTGATAGAAATCAGTGCTGGAGTTTTTAAAGAGTCACCGATTAACAAATGATGTTTTAAAATGCCTTTTGTTTTGAGACAGAATGTGATGCAACCGGCAGGGAAAATTATTCCTGTCATGAAGAATCTTCATGGCAAATTTCAGATAGGTTAAGAGGCTTTATCATAAAAGGAAGGATTATGGTAAGGGACAATGCTCCTTCCTGAATGTGGTAGGGCTGATTTTTGGAGTCTGAGCACAAGTGATTTCTCTGGACTTTTCTATAAAATAAAACAGTTGTGAAAGTCCATCAGTTAGCTAAGAGAGCAGTTGTATGGCAAAAAATTGTGAACTAAGGATGAGGTAGGACAAATGATAAAACTATGAATCTATCTCCAAGATCTCTCCATTCCTTGGTGATCTGATTGTAAGAGTCACTCTAATTTAAAAAAAGGCCTCTCAGTCTTCATATCTAGTTTCATATCTACTTCTCCCCACTGAGTAGCAAAATGTTTTTAAAAACATATTTTCTTTCTCTTTTGGCATGGCTGCCTGGCTCCTCCAGACTCAATAAAGAGGCTTTGGGACTTTCCAAAGTTTTTAAATAGGTAAAAAGTAGGCTGGAAACTTATGTCCCACTTTTAGTGGGTAAAAGGTTGTCCTGAATTGCTGTGACTTGCCCCATGTTTTGGTTTCATCCCAAGCTGCAGCTGCAGTACAGGCCCAGCCCTAGAATGTACGGTATTTACCATCACTGAGGAATCAGATAATATTAGACTTTCCCTTTATTTGGTTATTTTATGGAAGAAGGAAGCAGGGTTATGAATACAGATTCAGCTACACCCTTTTCCTATGTTCAGCTGAAGATAAAAGCACATGCACGGGGCAGTTTATGAATGAATATGCAGGTGGGATTGCAGAAGTGAACATGATCTACCTTTCTATTCTATGCATTTTTGGAATATAACAAGTGGGGATGGATAGAACTGTCAATTTCAGTTTGCTTTAGCTTTTCATCTTTCCATTCTGAAATGTGGTTTCTGCATCAGATTGTTTTTTTTTTTAATTAGTGCAAAAGTGGGTATGCATAGTTCCTAAATTGTATTATACTAGGGCTATGTGAATGCTAATTTGAAGATGATTGAATCATATCCTGCAATTTCTAAGTTGATTCAATGCATTGAATTGGATCGGATACTTTCAAACAGGTTTGGCAATTCAGTGAACTATACAGTATGTGCACACACACCTTTTATAGAATTAGGTCAACCAATGAATCAAGAATTTGAATTTGTCCACACTCAGTTGGTTCCAGTACTCTCAAATAAGCAGCATAGCAAGAAGAGAATTATGGAAAAAAGGGGGAATATTGAGGAATTTGACTGAATTTGAAAATCTTACATCCCATAATACTGAACATTTGCTGACATAATTTATAATCTATTAGTGATACACAGTTCACAACCCGAACAAGTCAAAGATTGTATAATTAAGTGGATGCAAAATTTGAATACAGTTATAGAGACAGAATAGTGGGAATTTCAATGGAAAAAGAATATTAAGTTCACCTCAAACATTATACTTGGAGAGAACTGTATTAGATGTTTTATCCCTGGTACAGCATTCCAGTTATGATTGCTAGAATGAGCGGCTCCTTTTCCCCAAAATGCCAGAAATGCAATGAACAGATTGGATATTTCATCCATATGTGGTGGCAAAGTTGCAAAGCTGAAGAATATTGGAAATTAATTAATTGTAGATTGGAACAAATTCTGAATGTCATACAGGTAGTCCTCACTTAGCGGTCACAATTGGAACCAGCAACTTCATCGCTAAGTGCCACGGTTGCAAAGTGGAAAATCACATGACCATGATGGACTTGTGACGTCACTTCCCATTCAGTCATTAAGCGAGTCACCATGGTTGTTAAGCAAAACATCATGTGACTGTGACTTATGGTTTTTCTTCCATGTTCTCCATTAACTCTATTTGTTGCAAGCTGGTTGGGAAGCACACAAATGGGGATCATGTGCTCGTGGGACACTGTGATGGTTGTAAATGCAAGGATTGGTCACAAAACTGTTTTTTTACACTGTCGTAACTTTGAATACACGAGGCAGTTGGTAAGCGAGGACTGCCTGTAATTCCATTTCAACCTTAGATATTTTACTAAGCTTCACCAATCTACACTTTCCTTCAAAATATACGAAACTGCCATTATATATGATAACAGCTGAACGGATTTTATATACTTTTTATTGGAAAAGATTTCTGATCCTGTCTATGGCAGAATGGTGAATTAAACTCTGGGAATTTGCTTCGATGTCTAGAAAAACTTCATATTGAAAAAGTAAATCTGATGTACAGTTTAATCTTTTTGGAAACCATTTCTGGACTACAATTCTATACATGAAACTGTGCCTCACTCCATATCTGGGTTCTAGAGTTTACATTTTAATTGGGCATATAGCCTACACATTCTTTACAGTATTATTTTAATATATTGCTTACTATTTATAGCTTTTCTTTTTCTTCTTTGAATGCAATTGTCTTAACCAAATATTTATACAGTTCAGTTGAGACATCTCTTGACTAGAAATTGGGTGTGAAATGTCTTATGGTACTCTAGGTTGTTAATGGTGTATTAGAATATATTAGTCATGTGATATTTTTGAACTGCTGGTTATTCATGGTTTGTTGGCTATCTACCCATATTCTATTGCTTCTATTGCTTCTATTTTGTTCCTTCCTTTATTCTCTATAGTCTTTTAAATGTCTATTTGTATCAATTTTGTTCCTTTTCCTTCCTTCTTTGTTCTTGGAATTATAATAAATAAATAAATAAATAAATTTACACAACTGCATTTTACGTTATTTTCACTAAAATAGGAATTCAGAATGACACAGAATAAATTGGAGAGGTATGAATTTCAAAGAATGACAATGTTTCATTTGCATTTTAATTCAAGTATAAATTTTGTATTAAGTAGCAAAAAAAATGAATTCATCCTCAGTCCTTTCCCAAATGGTTTATTGTGGCTGGAAGAGGACATGGGAATTGGATGACAGAAATACAGATGCCATGGCAATGTAGAAATAAGATATGAAAAGAACCGTGTATAGAAGCACTTTATAGGATGAATTTGGGGTCTCGGAAAGCTATGGCAAACCTAGACAGCATAGTAAAAAGCAGAGACATCACCTTGCCAACAAAGGTCCGTATAATTAAAGCTATGGTTTTCCCAGTAGTAGTGTATGGCTGTGAGAGTTGGACCATAAGGAAGGCTGAGCGCCGAAGAATTGATGCTTTCAAACTGTGGTGCTGGAGAAGACTCTTAAGAGTCCCTTGGACTGCAAGGAGGTCAAATCAGTCAATCCTAAAGGAAATCAACCCTGACTGCTCATTGGAAGGACAGATACTGAAGCTGAAGCTCAAATACTTTGGCCACCTAATGCGAAGAGAGGACTCACTGGAAAAGACCCTGATGCTGGGAAAGACTGAGGGCAAAAGGAGAAGGGGACGGCAGAGGATGAGATGGTTAGATAGTATCACCGATGTAACAAACATGACTTTGAGTAAACTCCGGGAGACAGTGGAGGACAGGAAGGCCTGGCATGCTATGGTCCATGGGCTCACGAAGAGTCGGACACGACTTAACAACTGAACAACAACAACAAAGCAACCTGTACTGTAAGCAACCACTCAATGTTGGTTTTTTGCTCAGAGAAATCTGTTTCAGACTTACAGTTGCATCTCTGTTTGTCTGTCTATTTTATATGGCTGACTACTTGCAAAGCAACTTTGGTTGGCTTACAACTGTATACAAGCATGAAAACAAAAGGAGGAAAAACAAAGACAAAAACTTCCAGAATCAATGAACCAAATAATAGAATAATGAAATCAACAGAAGCAGAATAGCCAAGATCAGCCATTGTATAGCCCATTCAGGAAACTGTCATTTGGATAAGCACGGCAGCTCTTAAAATCTTACTGATATATTTTCAATTTCATAATTCATGTTTTCCCCCAAAAAAGCTGCCCAGATGAGAAACATACCTTTTTTTTAGGAGCTGCTTGCTGAAACAAAGCAGATTGGCCCACGCTTGGGGATAGATCAGGGGCTTTAAAATGTAAATAGCTCATTGTCTTATGACATATTCACTCTCTCTTTTGATGCGGCTGCTTGGGTTTATTTATTTATTTATTTTATATCCCGCCTTTATTATTTTTATAAATAACTCAAGGCGGCAAACATACCTCATACTCCTTCCTCCTCTTTTTCCCCCCACAACAACAACCCTGTGAGGTGAGTTGGGCTGAGAGAGATTTCATTTATTTTATTTATTGGTGGATATTTATTTTTTGGTTAGATTTATATCCCACTTTTCATAGAAGACCTCAAAGTAGCATACAGTGTGTAGTGTTTCCTCCTCCTATTTTTCTGCACAACTCTGTGAGGTACAGTAGGTTGGCTTTGAGCGGCCGACCCAAAGTCACCCAGTGAACTTCCATGGTTGAAAGAAAACTAGAACCCTTGTCTTTTTTGTACTGTGGAGCTAACAAAAAATAGATTAAGCACATACAAAAATAAGTAAGAAGATGGAGGAAATTTAAAGTATAGCCAGAAATAGGATTCTCATGAAAATTGTTTGACTGATATAGCAACTTTCACCAGGAAAAGTGAGCTTCATGAAAAGCTGAAGAAATCTGCAACTCCACTCATTTACACATTAAAAAAATCATTATTAAAAGATACACATGATTACACTATGGAATAAGGGCAGTAGATTGTCTGCAAGGTCTATAGTAGGTCACAACAGAAATGATCTATGAGTATCTTTCAGCAGCGGTTATTTCTTCTAGGATGTATGACTGGCTTCTCCAATATTTCTTTCCCATTGCTTAGGATGTAAACTGTCTTGCTTTGACCAATTTAACACTGATACATATCTGCAGTGCATGCAAAATTTTCAAGCAGGCCAGCAAAAATAATTGTCCCACTTAATGAAACATTTTCTGAATCTACTGTACTCAATTATCCTAAAATGAAATCTGTCTTCTCTGATCTTTTAATAAGAATCAGAGCTGTCTTACTAAATAAAAAGGAACCTCAACTCTACATGTTGTTAGCAGGGAGGAATGCATCACTTTATCAGTAAGCTAGAATATGATTAATCTTTTAAAGCCAATGGAAATATAGAAATTATAGAAATCATGCAGGAAATTCTACTTTTAATGGATGACTGAAAAATGGTTCCATTTGATAATGATGGGGGGGGGGATAAGAAAAGAAACAAAATGTGAAGATTCTATGAAGGTGGGAATAGTAATAAGATGATAATATTGCTGAGTAATTGTGAAACTAAGCTGATACTTGTTTAAGTCAAATCCAGATAAGTAATTACAATACTAGAGTTTACCACCAAAAGTGGCATTTCCTCATCATTCATACACACACACACACAGACAGACACACCCCAGTTAGAGAATAATGTGAAAAATAAGGAATACATATATTGGCTGTGTGTTTATTCAGAAGTAATTCTCATGGACTTCCCAGGTTTAATGTCCAGTTAAGTGGTTAAAGACTGCAGTATGAATTTGCTTACCCATTAAAATATAACTTATCAGTAGAGATTAGTGGAATGATAGAGTACAGTATCTTAATCACAGTGTTAAACAATTAGCCCAATACGACCATTAAATATAAAGAACTGCAATAAAGGAAAGGAAATGAACAAAGATAACATATGGCAGAAAAGTATAACAGTTTATAAGACTTGGATATTACCCATCTTTAAGTCAGGAGATGAGTTAAACTGTCAATGGCATTGAAAACATATGGTTTAATTTAATTATGCTGAAGGATATTACAACTAGTGGAGGACATCTATGTGCTGTGTGTGAATTACAAGAGAAAAGCAAAGCAAAACGACGTATCTATTATACAGTACATACTACATATCATAAGTTCATGTTACAATGTTCAATGGTATAGAAAATGTAAAGCTGTCCCATTCTACAGTAGTTGCAACATATCTAAACTCTAATCTTTCAGGGGAAGGCCTAACCACTCTGGAGACCATTAAAAACAATCTCCTCTGGCCTCGTTCTTTCCCTACATTGACACCTTTGGCTGAGTCCCCAAGGTTTGAGGGGCTTGTGATCATTGTCACTATATATAAAATGGATATAAAAGGATAATCCTGATAATTATAGACCTATCAGCCTCCTCGAAACTATTAGCAAACTCTATGTAAGATGGCTACAATGGAAATTCAAGGACTGGCTGGAACAAGAGAACCTGCTTGCAGAGGAGCAGGCTGGCTTTAGAGGAGGCCGGTCCACCATCAGTCAGTGCTTTGTACTCCAGCATCTCATTGAAAAATATTCCTCCTGCAACATAGCCTCCATCTTCGTTGCTTTCATAGATTTCAAACCAGTGCTTGACTCCATATCCTCAGCACAATGGTGGAAGAAGTGGGGGGCCTCCTTGACTGATCACTGTCTACTTCATTTAATACATACTGTACATGAAGGCACATCACTCAAAATAAAATGTAGCCCCCTGTGCCATCTCACCAATGCTATTGAAACTGAGAAAGGCATCAAACAAGGCTGCATATTAGCCCCACTCTTATCTTATTCAACATCTATCTATCTATCTATCTATCTATCTATCTATCTATCTATCTATCTATCTATCTAATCAAGTTTATCACTGCCCAACTCCCCCAAGGGGGACTCTGGGTGGTTTACAACAAAATATAATCAACAATGTACAATTATAAATAGAATAAAATACAAATTAAATAACAATTTAAAATGTAAAAAATATAATAAAATCCAATGACGGGATCTTCTAAGTTCTTCTTAAGTAAAAAGAAGATTATCCAGGGATAATCTAAGGTGCTAGCCATCTCCATATTAACTCCATCTCCACAGCAGTTTCACTCCCCCAAACTTGCTGGAAGACACATTTATGTTCTACTCTATAAAGTTGATGCAGCAATACTTTCAAGAACCCCTATTGGACTTAAAAGAACATTGAGGGCCCTAGCACAGTATTGCAAGAAAGATTGGCTAGAACTCTATAAGAAAGCTATAACTGGTACTATAAACTGGAAGCAAATGTTAAATGCTTACCTGATTAATTCCTGCTCTTCTGCTGCCTTATCTCAAGTCATTAATTGACAGTGTGCAGCTTCTTGCTTTTAGTCTTAAATAGAAAGATGGTGTGCAGCTTCTTGCTTTTAGTCTTAAATAGAAAGATGATCTTGATTCAGACTAGTATATAACGGGATGAGAGATTCTTCAGATCCCAGTCACTTTCCTCATATCACCATTCCCACGTAAAAGTTAAATGGGAAGAACAGCTTCCATTGTCACTAACAGCACAGAGAAGGGAAAAGAGTCATGACTTCTCTTGTATTTTACAGGACTTAAAAAATGATGACACTATAATGTGATTGGGACCTCATCCATCAGCAAGACTGCATAGGACCAAATGGAGGCTCTATTCTTGTCCTTCATGATCAACATAACAGCAAAGGAGGATCAACCTGGCCCCTTCAATTGGCCAGAGAAGGACAGCCAAAGACAGCTGACTTCATTCTGCCTGCCACAGAGAACACAACTATGAGCAGTTGTTCAGAGACCAGAAAGCTTCTGGCTTTATGCAGAACCCATCTGCTATTCACGAACATTAAAAGGGAAGACCTGCTCGATGTGAACTCCATACTGGAATACACCAAGGGAACACAGTATCTGAAGTGGGAGAAAGATCTATTCTCAGAGTCAGGAGGAAAATTCACTGCTTCTCCATATACTACTTCCCAGGAACCCCTTCCAGGTGGCAACTCATCCTTAGTGGCCAGTTATCCTCTGGCCAGCCACACTAGAAGACTCCTTACATTGGCATTCTATGAAATGCTTTTGGGAGTTGCCTGTCCAGGTAGATGTCATAACCATCTCATATCAAATCTGTGAATCCTCAAAGAAGGTTGTCTCTGCAGAAAATACTCTGGACAGTGGATCAGGAGGGCAATGAGTAAGAACTTGGCTCCAATGTACTACCTATCCTTATCTGCCATACAAAACAATTGTTCCATTATGCTTAAGGGTTGGCCCTGACTGCATGTGAATCCTAGCTTTTGATTCCCTGTTTTGTTCTGTTCTTGAAATACTGATCTCCCTTTCCCTCTGATTCTCTTATATATATTTTGTGAGCCTGGGAACAGGGCACACTCTCTCCATATATGTTGGGACCGACCATAATTCCCACTACTTCTAGCCAGTATAGCCAAAGCTACAGGCGACCAATTGGAAAAGGCTGTCCGAAAGAATTGTAGACACCATTGGGCATGCTAGACCATGAACTGCCATTGTATAAGACTGGCTGATATATCCCTTTTACGCACTTGATAGATTGAGGACCTGCATAACCAGATTCTGGTCACTGTTATTCAGAAACATCTGGAGTTCTACAGATTTGCCATTCCTGCTATAATATATTGGCTGGGTTTGAAGATTTGGACCTCTTTTGTACTTGATATTTATTAACTGGGTTTAAAGGGAAAGCACTTATTCCAGGGATATTTTTTTCAGTATGGTTTATTCTGCATGAAATGAATGAAGAAAGTCCTATTCAGCAGTTTACAATAGGTTGCTTTCTCACCCCCCCTTGTATCAGGCGGAGTACATGTGGAAAGAAGAACCTTTTTGAGTTGTGTGCGGTATTCCTTTCCTTACCCATAAATGTCTGCAGTATTGATGTTTTCTTGTGTGCACTTAGCTGTAAATCTCATCCCACTTTAGAATTCTTTGTAACACAAGTAATATAACAGATCTGCAATATGTTGAAAGAGCTGCCAAGTCTGAAAATGCAAGAAAGAGAACCTTGGCAGAATTGCAAAAGGCCAAAGAAATGGGGGTTGTCCCTCAAAGTGTAGTAAATCAGTTAAGCTGCAAAGCAGCAATAATCTTTCTTAATGGTTTGAAGTGTATTTCATCCCAGGATGCAAATCCTGGGTAATTTAAATATGGTCAAGTGCAGCTAAGACATATTTATCTAGATGTGTTACTGGATACCCAAACTGATCATATTTATTCTAGGATAAGAGAGAATAAAATGGTTCATTGAAGGCTTTGCACAGGGAGTAGTCAAACATAAAAATCAAGAACAAATTAAAATAATAACTGGTTGGTTTGCAACAAGTTCATACTGCTATAGGTAAAGATTTTTCTTTCCTTTAAAACTCTACATTTGTTTATCTAGGGGTCACCCAGCTACACGTACATTGTATGTGGAGAAGAGCATTGTGCATCCTTCAATTTATGTCAGGGCTAAGCATCTATTTGTTGTAAAGAATATTTCAGACATTTCCCCTAATATTTTCTTAAAAAGTCATGAGGCTGATCTTGTGGGGAAGAGGATGTGACATTTTGAATGAGAGAAAAGCTCCTATTGGCATCAAGGCAAATAAGAAGTCACTGGCATCTTGCTCAGATTTGCATCACAGCAGGGGCAAAGGTTAAAGCAATCTTCCAACCATATAGTCTTTCTCCAGCTTGTTCCTTCCCCTACATTGGGTATTTATTTTATTTTTAAAAAATCAGGGCAAACCATGGAAAAAATGTTGACCTCTCATATGCTCTTTATGGAGGGGTTTCATGGATAGCGAATCTCCTAAAATTTTAGAAAAATATATCTTCTGGAATGCTTCTATAGAATCATGCTGAGAACAGTACTTTAAAACAGCCTTCCCCATCCAGGTGCCCTCCAGATGTGTTGGTCTAAAACTCCAATAACCCTCAGGCCCATTTATTGCAGGCCAACATGTCAGCTCTAACCTTCCATTATTATACATGGTTGTCTGAGGGAGGTTCTGTGTTTTGTAATCTTTGCTACTAAATGATTTCTGTAAGCCACCCAGAGTCACTGTGAGTGAGTTGGGGGACTGTATAAATTTCTATAATCATCATCATCATCATCATCATCATCACCATCATCATCATCATCATCACCTTCATGGATCACTGACTTGTCATGGTGAAGGGGCTTGTGTAACTCAATGAAGTCAGGTCAAGACGGACAGGTCATGACGGAGAGTTCTGACAAAACGTGGTCCACTGGAGGAGGGAATGGCAAACCACTCCAGTATCCTTGCCAAGAAAACCCATGGACAGTACAAAAAGGCTAAAAGATATGACGCCGGAAGATGAGCCCCTCAGGTAAGAAGGGGTACAATATGCTACTGGGGAAGAGCGGAGGGCAATTCTGAGTAGCTCCAGAAAGAGTGAAGCGGCTGGGCCAAAGCTGAAAGGACGCTCAGTTGTGGATGTGTCTGGAAGTGGAAGGAAAGTCCGATGCTGTAAAGAACAATATTGCATAGGAACCTGGAATGTAAGATCAATGAATCAAGGTAAGCTGGATGTGGTCAAACATGAGATGACAAGATTGAACATCGACATATTGGGAATCAGCGAACTAAAATGGACAGGAATGGGCGAATTTAATTCAGGAGACCATTATATATACTACTGTGGGCAAGAATCCCTTAGAAGAAATGGAGTAGCTCTCATAGTCAATAAAAGAGTGGGAAAGGCAGTACTGGGGTACAACCTCAAAAACGACAGAATGCTTTCAGTTCGAATCCAAGGCAAACCATTCAACATCACAGTGATCCAAGTCTATGCCCCAACCACTGATGCCGAAGAAGCTGAAGTTGACCGGTTCTATGAAGACCTACAACACCTACAACTAACACCAAAAAAAGATGTCCTTTTCATCATAGGCGACTGGAATGCTAAAGTAGGAAGTCAAAAAATAACCGGAATAACAGGCAAGTTCGGCCTTGGAGTACAAAATGAAGCAGGGCAAAGGCTAATAGAGTTTTGTCAAGAGAACACGCTGGTCATAGCAAACACTCTTTTCCAACAACACAAGAGACGACTCTACACATGGACATCACCAGATGGTCAATACCGAAATCAGATTGATTATATACTTTGCAGCCAAAGATGGAGAAGCTCTATACAATCAGCAAAAACAAGACCTGGAGCTGACTGTGGCTCAGATCATGAGCTTCTTATCGCAAAATTTAGGCTTAAATTGAAGAACGTAGAGAAAACCACTAGACCACTCAGGTATGACCTAAATCATATCCCTTATGAATATACAGTGGAGGTGAGGAATAGATTTAAAGGATTAGATCTGGTAGACAGAGTGCCTGAAGAACTATGGATGGAGGTTCGTAACATTGTACAGGAGGCAGCAACTAAAACCATCCCAAAGAAAAAGAAATGCAAGAAAGCAAAGTGGCTGACTGATGAGGCTTTACAAATAGCTGAGGAAAGAAGGGAAGCAAAAGGCAAGGGAGAAAGGGAAAGATATAACCAACTGAATGCAGAATTCCAGAGAATAGCAAGGAGAGATAAGAAGGCCTTCTTAAATGAACAATGCAAAGAAATCGAGGAAAACAATAGAATGGGGAAGACTAGAGATCTCTTCAAGAAAATTGGAGATATCAAGGGAACGTTTTGTGCAAAGATGGGCATGATAAAGGACAAAAAAGGCAGGGACCTAACAGAAGCAGAAGAGATTAAGAAGAGGTGGCAAGAATACACAGAAGAACTATACAAGAAAGATCTTAATATCCCTGATAAATACGATGGTGTGGTCACTGACCTTGAGCCGGACATCCTAGAGAGTGAAGTCAAGTGGGCCTTAGGAAGCATTACTAACAACAAAGCTAGTGGAGAAGACAGTATCCCAGCTGAGCTATTTAAAATCCTAAAAGATGATGCTGTTAAAGTGCTGCACTCAATATGCCAACAAATTTGGAAAACTCAACAGTGGCCACAGGATTGGAAAAGGTCAGTTTACGTTCCAATTCCAAAGAAAGGCAATGCCAAAGAATGTTCAAACTACCGTACAATTGCGCTCATTTCACATGCTAGCAAGGTTATGCTCAAAATCCTACAAGCTAGGCTTCAGCAGTATGTGAAATGAGAACTACCAGAAGTGCAAGCTGGGTTTCGAAGAGGCAGAGGAACTAGAGATCAGATTGCCAACATTCGCTGGATCATGGAAAAAGCAAGAGAGTTCCAGAAAAACATCTACTTCTGCTTCATTGACTATGCTAAAGCCTTTGATTGTGTGGATCACAACAAACTGTGGCAAATTCTTAAAGAGATGGGAGTACCAGACCACCTTACTTGTCTCCTGAGAAACCTGTATGCGGGTCAAGAAGCAACAGTTAGAACCGGACATGGAACAACCGACTGGTTCAAAATTGGGAAAGGAGTACGACAAGGCTGTATATTATCACCCTGCTTATTTAACTTATATGCAGAGTACATCATGAGAAATGCTGGGCTGGATGAATCACAAGCCGGAGTTAAGATTGCCGGGAGAAATATCAACAACCTCAGATATGCAGACGATACCACCCTAATGGCAGAAAGTGAAGAGGAACTAAAGAGCCTCTTGATGAGGGTGAAAGAGGAGAGTGCAAAAGCTGGCTTGAAACTCAACATTAAAAAAACTCAGGTCATAGCATCTGGTCCCATCACTTCCTGGCAAATAGAAGGGGAAGAAATGGAAGCAGTGACAGATTTTATTTTCTTGGGCTCCAAGATCACCGCAGACGGTGACTGCAGCCATGAAATTAAAAGACGCTTGCTCCTTGGAAGGAAAGCTATGGCAAACCTAGACAGCATATTAAAAAGCAGAGACATCACCTTGCCAACAAACGTCCGTATAGTTAAAGCTATGGTTTTCCCAGTAGTAATGTATGGCTGTGAGAGTTGGACCATAAGGAAGGCTGAGCGCCGAAGAATTGATGCTTTCAAACTGTGGTGCTGGAGAAGACTCTTAAGAGTCCCTTGGACTGCAAGGAGGTCAAATCAGTCAATCCTAAAGGAAATCAACCCTGACTGCTCATTGGAAGGACAGATACTGAAGCTGAAGCTCAAATACTTTGGCCACCTAATGCGAAGAGAGGACTCACTGGAAAAGACCCTGATGCTGGGAAAGACTGAGGGCAAAAGGAGAAGGGGACGGCAGAGGATGAGATGGTTAGATAGCATCACCAATGTAATGAACATGAATTTCAGTAAACTCCGGGTGACAGTGGAGGACAGGAAGGCCTGGCATGCTATGGTCCATGAGGTCACGAAGAGTCGGACACGACTAAATGACTAAACAACAACAACAACAACAACAACAATAATAATAATAATAATGTAAATTAGACTAGAGAACCACACTTAAATCTTCATTTGTGTGCAGAATGTGCATTGGTTCACTTGGGATATGCACACTTTAGCCTTTTAAAGTGTGGAAAAGCTTCCTAGCTGGCTTATAATGAAGTCATTTTACCTAATGTGAAGTCATTCTCTGGTATACAGTAAAAACTTGGATTATTGTTTTTACTATTTCTTCTAGAATAGTGTCTCATGGGAGGATAGTGTATTACGGACAGTAGCTGACTTTTGCCATATGTTATTCTCTTCAGATGAATGTGAAGGGGCTATATTCACTTTAAACTGCTTTTCCCATTTCTTGAAGGCACAAAGAAATGACATCCCTGCCTCTTATTCCCCATCACACAATTGAATAGATGCTTAAAAAAAATCCCCATGGTAATTCCAAGCTTCTAGTATTCAACAGTTTTCTACCAATTATGATTGACAATCATTAGCATAGACCAGTGTTTCTCAACCTTGGCAACTTTAAGATGTGTGGACTTCAATTCCCAGAATTCTACTTGGCTGGGGAATTCTAGGACTTGAAATCCACAGATCTTAAAGTTACCAAGATTGAGAAACACTGGCATAGACCATTCAGGTGTTCTAGAATGCTTGCATATATGGCTTTGCCATTTGGACCCTTCCAAAAAGGAAGTAGGTTCCATGAAGTAGGTTCACACATAGACCTGGTTCATAAGTCACATAGAACTGTCAGGTACTTTTGGGGGGTAGCTTAACATGTCATTTAACCCAGTTATATAATATTTTAAAAAATGTCATAGGCATATACAGTGTGTGTGTGTGTGTGTGTGTGTGTGTGTGTGTGTATGTGTATAATGTTGTCTGATGCTTAGTCAAGTATTTGATGAAAAAAATGTTAATGGCATTTTGTAACTGCATTGTTTTTGCTACATGAGAAATGTATCCACATGGTAGGAAGAACAGGTAGGTTTTGAAAAGACAGCTAAAGGCTGTCATGGGGAGATATTTGGGTTCAACATCAGTTTAAGGACTGAAGGAATCAAATCACATAGCTTTTGGACCTGGCTAATGTACTGTAGGTTTTTCAGCTTACATCAGAGCTTCAATCGTCCAGATTTTCTTTTTCTTTTGCATAGGTGTAATTATGGAGGATACTTTTTTTTAATCAGGTGCATGTTATTTTCAAAATCAGCTCTGCTTTAACATATATTTTTCTTTTTCTTTACAGAGGAAGTTAGCATTCAGGAGATATTAGGCAAATTGATGTATTTCATTATCCTTACCACCTAGAATTTGGTGAGTTGGTTTAGAAAGCACCATCTACATCCTCTACCTGGGCAGGTGGTCTGAAGTAAGCCACCACAATTGTATCCTTTTTGTTTTTTTTTGTATTTTTATTTTTTGGTGCCTTCGAGTCATTGTTGACTCCTGGCAACTGCCTGGACTAGTCCCTGCAGTTTTCTTGGCAGGATTCGGAGTGGTTTTCCATTGCCTTCTTCTTACGGCTGAGAGAGGGGGACTGGCTCAAGGTCACCCAGCTGGCTTCATGCCTAAGGTGGGACTAGAACTCTCAGTCTCCTGGTTTCTAGCCCGTTGCCTTAACCATTACACTAAACTCTTTTTGTTTATTACTCCTTTTAATATTATCTGTATGCTTTCAACAGGACTTCCATTCATAAGGGACATGCATATCTTCAGAGTATGACTTCTTTACATAAAAAGTCACTTCCTTGGGTCTACTTGTTTTGAACAAATAATAATAATAATAATAATAATTATTATTATTATTATTTATCAAACTTGTATGCTGCCTGACTCTCAATAACCCTGGGAGGCTCACAACAATCAAACAAAGAAATCACAATAAAATCAATTAAACATAAAAGATAAAGATAAAAGATGGCAAATACAATGAAGTGAGGGGTCTCACTCTCCCTCGCCAATATCTGCCAGTTTCTATGTTCTAATCATGATTTTTATCCTACCAGATTTCTTTGGTAATTATCAAGTCATACTGTATTTGTTTTTCTGAATTAGAATTTCTAGTGTTTCTTATTTTAGTATTCAGACCAATTCCATTGGCCAAGCTCTACCCTGGATGAAATAAGGAGTGACAACATCTAGAATAATGAAGGGTGAGATAGGAGGTGATTTTGCCCTCTTTATGAGATGCTTATTTATTCATCGAATTTATATGGCCACCCATCTCACAAACAAGTGACTCTGGGTGGCGTGTTGTTTATTAGTTCAGTCGTTTCCGACTCTTTGTGACTTCATGGACCAGCCCACGCCAGAGATTCCTGTCGGCCGTCACCATCCCCAGCTCCCCCATGGTTGAGTCCATCACCTCCAGAATACCATCCATCCATCTTGCCCTTGGTCGGCCCCTCTTCCTTTTGCCTTCCACTTTCCCTAGCATCAGCTTCTTCTCCAGGGTATCCTGTCTTCTCATTATGTGGCCAAAGTACTTCAGTTTTGCCTTTAATATCATTCCCTCAAGTGAGAAGTCTGGCTTTATTTCCTGGAGTATGGACTGGTTTGATCTTCATGCAGTCCGAGGCACTCTCAGAATTTTCCTCCAACACCACAGTTCAAAAGCATCTATCTTCCTTCGCTCAGCCTTCCTTATGGTTCAGCTCTCGCAGCCATAGGTTACTACAGGGAATACCATTGCTTTAACTATGCGGACCTTTGTTGTCAGTGTGATGTCTCTGCTCTTAACTATTTTATCAAGATTTGCCATTGCTCTCCTCCCAAGAAGTAGACGTCTTCTGATTTCCTGGCTGCAGTCAGCGTCCGCAGTAATCTTTGCGCCTAGAAATACAAAGTCTGTCACTGCCTCCACTTTTTCTCCCTCTATTTGCCAGTCATCAATCAAGCTCGTTGCCATAATCTTGGTTTTTTTGAGGTTTAACTGCAACCCAGCTTTAGCACTTTCTTCTTTCACCTTCGTCATAAGGCTCCTCAACTCCTCCTCGCTTTCAGCCATCAAAGTGGTATCATCTGCATATCTGAGATTGTTAATGTTTCTTCCAGCAATTTTAACTCCAGCCTTGGATTCCTCAAGCCCAGCACGTCGCATGATGTGTTCTGCGTACAGGTTGAATAGGTAGGGTGAGAGTATACAACCCTGCCGTACTCCTTTCCCAATCTTAAACCAGTCCGTTGTTCCGTGCTCAGTTCTTACCGTTGCTACTTGGTCATTATACAGATTCCTCAGGAGGCAGACAAGATGACTTGGTATCCCCATACCACCAAGAACTTGCCACAATTTGTTATGATCCACACAGTCAAAGGCTTTAGAATAGTCAATACAACAGAAATAGATGTTTTTCTGAAATTCCCTGGCTTTCTCCATTATCAAGTGGATATTGGCAATTTGGTCTCTAGTTCCTCTGCCTTTTCTAAACCCAGCTTGTACATCTGGCAATTCTTGCTCCATGAATTGCTGGAGTCTACCTTGCAAGATCTTGAGCATTACCTTACTGGCATGTGAAATAAGTGCCACTGTTCGATAGTTTGAACATTCTTTAGTGCTTCCCTTTTTTGGTATGGGGATATAAGTTGATTTCTTCCAATCTGATGGCCATTCTTGTGTTTTCCAAATTTGCTGGCATATGGCATGCATCACCTTGACAGCATCATCTTGCAAGATTTTAAACAGTTCAGCTGGGATACCATCGTCTCCTGCTGCCTTGTTATTAGCAATGCTTCTTAAGGCCCATTCAACCTCCCTCTTCAGGATGTCTGGCTCTAACTCACTGACCACACCGTCAAAGCTATCCCTGATATTATTATCCTTCCTATACAGATCTTCCGTATATTCTTGCCACCTTTTCTTGATCTCTTCTGCTTCTGTTAGGTCCTTACCATCTTTGTTTTTGATCATACCCATTTTTGCCTGGAATTTACCTCCGATGTTTCTAATTTTCTGGAAGAGGTCTCTTGTCCTTCCTATTCTATTGTCTTCTTCCACTTCCGCACATTGCTTGTTTAAAAATAATTCCTTATGTCTTCTGGCTAACCTCTGGAATTTTGCATTTAATTGGGCATATCTCCCCCTATCACTATTGCCTTTTGCTTTCCTTCTTTCTTGGGCTACTTCCAGTGTTTCAGCAGACAGCCATCTTGCCTTCTTGGTTTTCTTTTTCTTTGGGACGTTTTTTGTTGCCGCCTCCTGAACAATGTTGCGAACTTCTGTCCATAGTTCTTCTGGGACCCTATCTACTAAATCTAGTCCCTTAAATCTATTCTTCACCTCCACTGCATATTCCTTAGGAATATTAGTGAGCTCATATCTAACTGATCTGTGGGTCTTCCCTATTCTCTTTAGTCTGATTCTAAATTTTGCAATAAGAAGTTCGTGATCTGAACTACAGTCAGCTCCAGGTCTTGTTTTTACTGACTGTATAGATGTCTGCCACCTTTGGCTGCAAAGGATGTAGTCAATCTGATTTTGGTGTCGACCATCTGGTGAAGTCCATGTATAAAGTCGTCTTTTAGGTTGTTGGAAGAGAGTGTTTGTTATGCACAGTGAGTTGTCTTGGCAAAATTCTATCAGCCTATGTCCTGCTTCATTTTGTTCTCCCAGACCATGCTTGCCTGTAATTCCAGGTGTCGTTTGACTACCCACCTTAGCATTCCAGTCTCCTGTAATGAAAATAACATCTCTTTTTGGTGTATTATCCACTAGGTGCTGCAGATCCTCATAGAACTGATCTACTTCTGCTTCTTCAGCATCTGTGGTTGGGGCATATATTTGGATCACTGTGATGTTAAATGGCTTACCCTGAATTCGAATTGAGATCATTCTATCGTTTTTTGAATTATATCCAAGCACTGCTTTAGCCACTTTATTATTAATTATGAAGGCTACTCCATTTCTTCTGTGGTCCTCTTGTCCACAGTAGTAGATCTGGTGGTCATCTGATGTGAAGTGGCCCATTCCAGTCCATTTCAGTTCACTGACACCTAAAATGTCTATATTTAATCTTGACATCTCACCAATAACCACATCCAATTTGCCCTGGCTCATAGATCTTACATTCCAGGTTCCTATGGTGTGTTGATCTTTAGAACATCGGATTCGTCATTCACCACCAGCACCGTCGGCCGCTAGCCGTCCTTTCGGCTTTGAGCTAGCTGCGTCATCACATCTGGGGCTAGTTGAACTTATCCTCTGTTCCTCCCCAGTAGCATTTTGACCATCTTCCGACCTGGGAGTCCCATCTTCCAATGGTATACCGACATATCTCTGGTTGTACTGATCCATTTAGTTTTCATGGCAAGAATACTGGGGTGGGTTGCCATTACCTTCCCCAGGGATCGTATTTAGTCTGACCTCTCTGCCACGACTTTCCCGTCTTGGGTGTCCCTTCACGGTTTAGCTCATGATTTCATTGAGGTGCTCAAGCTCCAGCACCATGACAAGGTAACGATCTCCTTTGCTGGAGTTTCTATGTTCTAATCATGATTTTTATCCTACCAGATTTCTTTGGTAATTATCAAGTCATACTGTATTTGTTTTTCTGAATTAGAATTTCTAGTGTTTCTTATTTTAGTATTCAGACCAATTCCATTGGCCAAGCTCTACCCTGGATGAAATAAGGAGTGACAACATCTAGAATAATGAAGGGTGAGATAGGAGGTGATTTTGCCCTGTTTATGAGATGCTTATTTATTCATCAAATTTATATGGCCACCCATCTCACAAACAAGTGACTCTGGGTGGCATACAACAAAGCTAAAAAACAAAGCTAAAGACAAAACTAAAAAACAAATTATATATACAAAACAATTGTTAATATTATTATTATTATTAAAAACTTTAGAATTATAAAAGCATAAAAACTAAATTAAAAAAGAGAAAATATTGGGCAAAGAGCAGGTATTAATAACAGTGGAGCCACCTCAATATTTCACCAGTCCCCTGTGGTCCCCAGGCTTGATAGCACACCAGGTCTTGAAGGACTTCCGGAAAGACAGAAGGGATGAATCCAGCCTCATTTTAGCAGGGAGAATATTCCATAAACTGGGCACCACAGCAGAAAAGGCCCGTCACCTAGGACCTGCCAAGTGCAGTTCCCTAGTCAACGGGATCTGCAGCATGCTCTCTCTGCTGAATCTGGTGGGACCCGGAAACAAACTGGTAACCAATGCAGTTCATGGATCAAAGGTGTAATGTATGTTTGTCTAGAAACACACTTAAATGCCTGCGCCACTGCATTCTGTACCAGCTGAAGCTTCCGGATACTCTTCAAGGGCAGCCCCACGCTGAGCACATTACAGTAGTCCAGCTGGGAGATGACTAGGGCATGAGAGACTGTGAGCCTTTCCAAAGGCTACACACTTATTGGCTTTTGTTCCTGACAAAAATTGTTGGGAATTTGCACCTCTGGTTTTTGGTATGGAAACTGCCATACAATTTAAGTGGGAGAACTAAACAATGGTCAGGGGCTGCATGTGCCCCATGGACAATGGATTGCCCACTCATGCACCAAGAAGAGGAATATCAAAAGCAGCTCCATGAGATCAGAGCGTGCTGAGAGATCACAGAATGCTAACTCCGCACAGCAATGGTGAGGTATTATCTTGCATATGGAATAAATTGAAATAATAAATAAATAAATAAATAAATAAATATGGCATTGATGTTATTAAATTCTGTCACTCCTCTCTCATTTGTTTTTTCAGAACTGAAGATATTTTATTCCTCACATAAGTTACAACTGAGAGAAAAAGGCCATGGACTAAGTCATATTACACTCGCGTCCTGCTTCCATGACACATCTGACCCAATAACCCCCCCCCCTTAAGTCAGTTCACTCACTTTCATGTTGCGGCAGGGCATGAGTTGGGATGGCAGGGTCAGACAGCCAGTTATCATGGTCTTAGTCCTCCCAGCTGTTGCCAAGGAGTCTGGAAGGCTGTTGTTTCCCTCCCCTGTTCCTGCTGTTGCAGACAGAATCAGGGGGTCATAGGAAATCCCTCACTCATTCCTGCCTTTTTTTCCTCACCTCTCTATGTAGTTGCAGGGAGTGAAAACCAAAACAGCTAGAGTCAGAGCACTAGACGGGCCCCATTTTCACATATATGTCTTGTACTTCATCTCTGCTATGGAGTTGGATGAGTGAGTTAACCCTAGATGAGTCATTTGCAGGGCAGGGTGTGTGTGTGTGTGTGTGGGATTATTTATTTTATTTATTTATTATTATTTGGATTTATCACCGCCCATCTCTACCATGGTAGACTCTGGGCGGTTAGTTACTTATTAGTTAGTTATTAGTTGGCTGGGCAGAGTTATTTAAGTCCAAACAAGGCCAGATCTCTTTGGAGTTAAGCCTAACCCTTTTTGTGCTCATTGGCTCGGTCAATTAGCTGTGGAGTCCTTGGGGCTACTGAACAACAACAAAACCTTGGTGCTCTCTGAGCCTTGTTGTTTTCTTGCAGACGTTTCATTGCCAGGCTAGGCAACATCTTCAGTGCGAAAAGGGAGTGGGACTTGCTCTCTGTTTATATATCATGGCTGATACCATGATAACCCTGAGCTACAAATATTCTCAATTAGCTGTGTTTGGAGGTCCCCATGACACGCTAGTTAGATCCTCTACCCAATACCCACTTCAACTTATCAGGGACACAGATTCCCAGAGTGATTTGCTTCTAAGTAAAGCTGGTGGCAGAGTGCTGCTGAACTCTAAATATCCCTTTGAGTGGAGACAGTGCAGAAGGCTCTTTAGAAACAGGCTTTAATGAAAGCAAGTGTGTTTGTGACAAGGGGAAAATACAAGAGCATGCCATGCTGTGAAGTACTTTGGATTACTACCAAGGGAGAGGGGTAAGCGCTGGGCCTTTCATTTGAAGGGCTCAGCACCTTTCTCAATTACAGAAAGACTTTGAAATTTGGCAGGGACTTGAGTAGTAAGGCCAGAGAAGTGTGTTCTTCTGGCCCTCATTAAAGCTATATCCATTTAGCTAAGTTATGATCTGCTGAGCACATATATGGATGATTTGACTCGGTCAGCTAGTGCTCAAAGAAACTGATTTCAGTGCTTTTTATGTCTGTTAGCAGAACACTGACAAGTGACTTTTCAGCACTGTTAATAAACTATAAGGGTTAATAATGCTTGCCAAGGGTCTTTTTCCCCCCCCAAGCACATACTTAATTGTGAACATTAAAAACTTCTAATAGCAAGCTAAAATTAAATGAAAATGTTAGAATATTAAATTAATTTTCTTTAAAAAGTAATATATATTATACTGATGTTTGATTTCCTCAGAGATAGCAAAAGCAGAAAAGGAAACTTTGAAAATGCCATGGTTGATATGCACGTGAGGGCTGCCAGACATCAGCCCCGAAGTAGCGGCAAAGGGCGTCTTCTGAATGTTACCTTTTAATGGTTGTCCACATTTTTGCAGGCTAAATCTTGTAGCCTTAGTGTGTGTCTGTATGTGTATGTGTAGGCCTAGCTCCAATATATTTTCTCCCACCTGGAAAAGCTTAAGGTTTTTGCAGAGAGTGATAGAGTCTTGGGGTTTCTCAGACTCAAGTCATAGAAAGCTGCCTATGCTCAGATAATAGGTCCATCTATTATCAGCCTATCACGCAATACACCCATCTATTACCTCTGTAGTTTATTACCTACTGCAACTTAGCATCCTCCAAATGTGGCAATATTAGAACTCCCACAATTCCTAGCTACCTGTCTATGAGTCCCAAAAGGTTTCTTGGTCCAGCTAAGCTGATATCCATTGACTGGCATACAAAGAAAGTTATGCAGACCTGTCCCCAGTTGCTAGGAATTAGTAGATATTTGAATCAGCCCAGTTCCTTTTGTGTCCCCCACTCTGGGAAGAATTGTAGGCACTCCAATTACTCAATTGCTCTGCTTGCAGGATGACTAAGCTTTGAGAGATTGGTTGCTGACTCTTCAATGGCAGGTGCAGTTTGTCATACAGAGTTGAGAAAAATGACATAGGCTGAATTTCCCTCTTCTGAGCAACCATTAAAGAAAGGAGAACCTTATATTCCTTGGAGGTTAAGTTTATAACTGTAAAAAGCAGCAGCAGAATTCTTATAAGTAGAGCTGCCGGATGGTTTTGTTTTCTGGCTAGTTCAGCTGCAGGGCTTCTGTGGTGGGGTGGCAGACAGATGAAGGGCTGTACTTCAAGCAGCATATTTTCTTCTTCCTCTTCTTTGAAATAGACCCCTCCACAGTTGGCAGATTTGCAAGATCCATAGTAGCTCTGCCAACTGGAAAGGGTTCCATTTCACTCTTTCAGCCACCAAAGATCTGATGTTCCATGTAACATATGTTCACTTCAGTGACACTATGCAGAACAGCTTTGGAGACTGAATCCTTTTTCTATATCCGGTCCTGAAGTGAAGCACTGATTAGTGCAGAGCTTTCCAAACTGTGTGTCGGGAAACGTTAGTGTGTCGGCTGCAGTGTCTGGGTGTGTCAGGGATGCTGCTGCCTCTGAACCCTGCCAGGATTCCATGCAGGTCCTAGTGCCTGCCTTGTGCCTTGCTGCCTCCAAACCTGCTGTGATTCTGCACAGGTCCTAGTGCCTGCCTTGTGCCCTGCTGTAAGAGTGTGTCGCGAAATGATGCCCTGCTGTAAGAGTGTGTCGCGAAATGATGCATGTCTAAAAAGTGTGTCACCAACATGAAAAGTTTGGAAAGCTCTGGATTAGTGACTTTAGTCACTTGGGACCTGAGAACCATGTGATGGAAATGAATAGACACAGATTTGGAAATCTGTGCAATTGCTTAAAGTGTATGATTGGATGAACAAGTTTAGATATGAATTTTGGCTCTTTAGCCCTGCAACATTCTTTTGAGCCCAATGAATTCTACACCATTGTGTGGTCTTTGGGGCTATTTGGCTGGTATGGTTGATACCATACCAGCCAAAGACACTGCAGCTGTTTATCAAAAATCTCTCAGATGTTTCCTTTCACTTGAAGCAGTTTTACGTTTTGAACCAAATCTGAAGTGGAACATTGCAGTGTAAGCATTATTCCATGGCTTGGTTGAGATATCAAAAAATAAAAACTTATGGTAACCTTGCAGGCCTACCTAACACATCTCCAATACACTTGGATCATATGCTATATACACAAGCACAAGTATTTTCTTGTTCTTGATCCAAAATTACTTTCCAAAAAATCCTCAAACGCTAGAGTTACTCATAGAGAATAGAAATCAGAAAAACCAAGAGAAACACTTACAGGGCAGGGCAAAGTGATGAGAAAATGAAACATGACAGGTTGTGCCAGCTCATTCAGAATTATTCAAGCATTTCTTGGATTTTATGTGCACAATTATACTCACACAGAACACCCACGATGCCTCACCAACTTATATGTGTGTAACCAAAATAATGTTCACAAAAACATTGAGATGCTGTTAGTCACCTCCACATGAAATTCCACATTTACTTGTAACTGCAACGGAAATGCAAAAAAAAAAAAAATGCAAGCGTCTGTGTCTAACTATAAACTAAAATATCCTTTAAGAGTACTTTTTCTCTCTATTGTCTGAGCCTTATTCTCTGGCTTACTCACCGGTAGCTTTTCTTATTCACTGGTAGCTTTCAAGGCCTAGCACCTCCATTTAAAATAATCAGTAAGCGAGTCCTGAAATGTACCACTGAATGTCAGCTAGTGCACTAGATAGTACAGTGTATCGGGTTTTCTCCAACTACAACTAACCATAATTGCTGGCTTTTAGATATACTTACTGCAGCCAAAACGAAGTTCAAAGCATTTGGAAGGCGTAAGATGGCCTACTTGTCCTGGGTAAGATGGCTTGGATTTGTCCTGATGAGGCACTTCATACCGTGGAGCATCACCGTTCTCATTGAGACAAAGAGATTGTGCGATTTGGCTTGATTAGGCCAAATCAGAGCCTTCACTGGCACTTACATGTGCAACACAATCTTCTTCCAGCTACTGGAACTCCCAGAGGAGGTATCACAAAAGGCACAACAAAGCAATGTGGCTGATCCATTATTAGAAATGAAGAAGGTCCCTTGCTTCACAAAGCAGTTTCTGGGGTGCTTGATTTGAACTCTCCTCAAAGGCAAGTGCCCTTCAAGATTTGCACAGCAGTGGCCTATTCCAGAGTAGATGTTCTTTTGTTTTTGTTGTTCAGTCGTTTAGTCGTGTTGTTTAGTCAAGTTGCTTTGCAAGTAGGCAGCCATATAAAATAGACAGACAGACAGAGATGCAACTGTAAGTCTGAAACAGATTTCTCTGAGCAAAAAACCAACATTGAGTGGTTGCTTACAGTACAGGTTGGTTTGTTGTTGTTGTTCAGTTGTTAAGTCGTGTCCGACTCTTCGTGAGCCCATGGACCATAGCACGCCAGGCCTTCCTGTCCTCCACTGTCTCCCGGAGTTTACTCAAATTCATGTTCATTACATCGGTGATACTATCTAACCATCTCATCCTCTGCCGTCCCCTTCTCCTTTTGCCTTCAGTCTTTCCCAGCATCAGGGTCTTTTCCAGTGACTCCTCTCTTCGCATTAGGTGGCCAAAGTATTTGAGCTTCAGCTTCAGTATCTGTCCTTCCAATGAGCAGTCAGGGTTCTTAGATGTTCTTAGGCCACACGATTGTTCTTGATGACTGTTCTTAAAGCACCTGACTCAAGATCAAGGATAGTTCTACCATTAGACACAAAGAAGCACTCTCCTTGGGCACTAGACTGGGATGGGCAATGAATTAGGCCCAAGGCCACTTGCTGCTCTCCCACCTTCCCATCTACAGGAGTTGCTTCATTGTGTCCAGGCTGGGTAGTCTTTCAGGGTGGCTAGCCACTGTAGCCAGCCGCCTTGTACAGGACAGCATGGAGGTCCTCGGAGCAATACATAGTGAACTGGCTGTGGTGAATCTGACTGAATGTTAGATGTGTATGCGTGGAGGTGATAGATGAACTCTGGTGATTTTTTAAAAAAACTTTCTGAACCTTTATTACTTCCATCGCTCTACTTATGCCTTTGTTGTCTTTGTTATATTACTCCTCTGATTATTCTGTTTACAGGGCTTTACCTTTGCTTCCTTTCTTATTATCACCACTCTAACAGGCATCAATTAAAAGGAAGTAAAAAAATAAGCACACTTTCTTTCCTATTTAAAAGAAGAAATTAATTATCCGCTATCTAATTAACGTTGTGGGAAGAAAGATAGTATTTCAGTTTAAAAGAGGCAGAAGAAACATAACCTTTCCGTGAACCTCTCAGCCTTACTTGAATCATAATTTAAAACCTCTTCGCAAAGAGGCTTTTTGGCACAAGACTGATGTCTACAATCAGAATTCCGTCTGCAGGTATTCATAGGTTCATTCAAAATCTCTCTGCCTCGTGGAACTTTCAACCCCAAAGAGACTTCTTCTATTTTGGTTTAATTTTTTTACAGTTCATGTTAGCAGGCTTCTGTGGTCTTGATCAACTGGGGGCTACAGTTTTAGTGTTTGGAGCTGCCTTCCTGATTTCCTCTCTAATTGCTAGGGAAATGCACAGAGAGGGTAATAAAAAGGCCAGGGAAAGGGAAGGAGGACAGAAAGAGAATACTTTAGTATAAATTTCTGATGATATTTGGTTGTTTGCTACCATAGATCTGTTAATTCGGAAGAGGAACTGCAGTGCGTAAAAGCTTTATCCCAGTTAAAGGCTGGCTCTCCTTCCTCAATAAGTGAATTTAAGGATAAGCAAATTTATTTTTCTTTAACTTTTTTTTTCTTTTCTTGCACTTTTTTCTTTCTCTTTGACTTCTTTCTTTTCCTTTTTTCTTCCTTACTTTATATTAGTTAGTATTAGTTTTTATCTTCTCTTTTAAACGTTTTAATAACAATTATATTAAAAAAAGAAAAATAAGGAAATTTAAGGAAATCAGGGTATGAGAAAGTAGAAACAAAGGTACCAGCCAGTTTATTTTCAGACTAACCCACATGAACTCAAAGTTCCACAGCAGCTGACAGTTTACCATATACACTTGTGGATAAGCCGAGAATTTCAGGTGCCAAAATACACTCAAGAAATTGGGTTCAGCTTATCCGCGGTACTGTAATATATTTTTTAAGTACCCGTATTTCCCGTATATACTTGTGGATAAGCCCATCCATGAATAAACAGACCCTCAAATTTTCAAAATACCATGAAAAATGTGGGTTGGCTTATCCGCAGATGGGCTTATATGCAAGTATATATGCAAAGATTCCGCACCAATTCACTTTCACCATACCTTGAATGGATAGGGGAAAGGGTTCATGGAGATGGTTGCAGCAGGACTGTTTTCAGCTGAGTGGAGAAGTCAGCTTGATTAGGTTCCTCCTTCTTCCAACTGTCATCTGGCAGGCCCATTCCACCAGCCAGCTGCAGAAGGAGAGAGGGGAAACAGACATTTATAATTTCTCCAGAAAGGCCAACAATTTGAACTACAATATTTTGTATTCCAGCTAGTTGTTTATTACTCCAAGACTGAGTTTTATTTCCTCCTAAGTCACATTTGGGGAACACGGAGTTCCTCCTTTTGTCTCAAGAACTGTGTTGCACCAGGAGAATACACCATAAGCCCCTTCCGCCTGGCCAGGCAGGGAATGAGTGGTGTGATGCTGCAACTAAGGAGGGTTTGGAGCTGTGCTTTGTGTTGCCAGCTAATTTTGTAATGAAGAGGTCTGCTTCTACTGCTCTTTTTCTTGAAGTATTATATAGGAAAAAATTAACAATTGACCGGGTTTTGATGTTAACATGATATGGTATATTGGGTAGAGTTAGTTTAATCCTTGGAAGAGTGGGTCTCCTTCAGGCTAAATCTGACCACTTTGGGATTATTTATTTATTTATTTATATTTATTATTTACATTTATATCACCACCCATCTCCCCCAACGGGATTAACTAACTGGGCCAAATGAACTATTTCTGGTGTCCCCAAAACTCACTACCCCTCTCCCAATGACATCAGCAGGCTCCTTCAGGGAATAAAGCCATTGCATTTATATTTGGTTGTTGTGATATTTGGGGAAACTGTGTAATTTAATTGAGTAAGCCAGTGGGCATACGACTGTCTATGGTTATTTTAGGAACCGGGAAAAAAGTGAAATAACAATTTGGATTGGTCAAGATGTCTGCAAATTTGAATGGGTCGCTAGAAAGTCTGTAAGGAACATGAAATTATAGCTAAGAGCAGGGGAATCCACAGGGGATTGATTAAAAGATGGCAGATGCAGTATTGTAATCTAAGTGCTGCACTTTTGTATGGGCGTTGCCATTGCACACATCCATAAATGGATGGAGCTTGGATTGCAGCACTGTGTCTGCCATCTTCCTTCCCTGCTTTGTCTATAACTCTTCCCCCATGGGTGCTGTTGGCCAGGAGTTTCAAATGTGTAGTTGGTGAATTGTTCTGTGGCTGAGAAGAACACAGCATTGGAGGAAAAGAAAGCCTTCTACACTGAGAGAACCAATTGCCCCAATCATCTATAGGCCATTGCTAATGGTTGATAGGCCGGAAGCTGCACTACAAGGTGATGGTGAAGCTCCTGGCAGGCAGCAAAACCCAGAAAGCTCTAGAAGTTTCAGGAAGCTTCAAAGTAAGCCTCAGAAAAAAGAGCTAAAAGATTCACTGCCTGGGCGGTCAGAGGCAGCTGAAAGGACTGAAATCAGATTATTTCAGTCATATTGTATCTGTTTTGGTTGTGTGGGATTTGACAGATGGAATTTAGGGAAATTTGCTCTACTGTAAGTAAGAAGCCACTTAGAGCTTCTTAGCTTGCAAATGCTCACGTAAAAATAGAAATAGTATCCATGCACATAAAATTAATGTACAATCAAGGTTAAAAGGTCCATAGGGGAAAGACCTAATTCCAATACTAACATCACTGATGGATACTGTTATCCCTTATTTTGAATCTATTTTAAAACTGTAAGTAAACTTTTCACAGTAGTACGTGACAACCAAATCTGCTGCTATATAATAGTTTGATTAGCAATAACAACCTTCTTTTTGGATTTTTTTCAAAAAGAAAAAATGCTATTTAGTGCAAGGAAATGATTCTCCCTGTGACCACAGATCATATGAAAGGAGTTAAAACTGTTCCCTCTCAGCAGCAGGCTAGCAAAAACTGTCTCCCATGCAACAATTAAACCAGGTCTCTGTTTTTAATCTGATTTACATGAATTCTAGTTATGCTTTTGTTAAATGTCACACAGAGAGATGCTAGCTACAGGGTGATTAGTAAAACTTAGAAGTAAATAAATAAAACAAATGAAGTTTAAACTCTAGAGAAAAAGAAACCCGCTCATTGGCGCAATTGGAAACTTTTTCATAAAGTTAATTACAAACCTGCTGTTGAGTTGTCAGGAAAACACAGGAGAAGGGAATATTTCCCTCCTTATTCGCTATTGTCCCAATGAGAACCGTTCAGCATTAATAAATTTAGTATTAATTAATTACACCCAGCTATGGCTCATAAGCACATAAAACAAAATCTAGTTTGGCCCCCGTTTTCAAATATAAGTATTTTCTTTGCAGTCACACAGAGGACATTGTCTGAACTTTATGTTTATCTACAGGAATGGGTGTAAGAGGTTGATACAATGTTAGTCTCATATTTATTAACTTTCTGAATGATGGCAGATTCTCTCCAGGAGCTGGTCAAACTATTTGGATACATGTTTGAATTTGAATCTTCTTTATGAACAATGTTCTTGGGCTTTCAAAATTTTACAGAGTTGTGAGACAGCAGGGAGAGGAAGATCTCTCCAAGTGATGTCTGCTGCTCCAGAGTTCATATTTTGTTGGCAGTTTTATAGGCAAATAGCTCTCTTTAAAGCAATACATGCTGGTGATGTCATGAATATGCCACATAGTATATGGTGTCCTCTGGTGACAATTGATTTATAGCTTTCTCCTCTCATAAAAATCCAATATTTTGCCAAACAAAGCCCAGCTGGAGTTGTGAAATCAGTAACTAGAAAATAGTCCATGCTGCAATATGAATGTAGACTGAGAGTTTAGCTTCAAAATGTTGTTTGTTTGTAACACAGAATCATGGAAACCAAGTGCATTTAGCATAAAGCATGCTGGGTATTTGTATTAAAGTGTGCACTTCAGTACAATGTCAACATATGAACCATTTGAATTGACAGCAGAGTTTTGGATATTCTGTTAGTCTAGCAGAGGCTGTTTTTGGTAATCACCAAATACTTGCCTTGCCTAAAACAGAGGGCTCATCCTCATACTTGCTAACTGCAAGCATGATGATGACAACTAGTTGTTTCTAAAGGACAGATTCTCATGAAACAATCTTTTTCTTATCCCCAGTCCATTGTGGAGGCAGCCTAAAATTTTCCCTAGCTCTTTCCAATTTTAAAGTAGCATTTTTCATCTTCTCCTGATACAAATCTTGGTGTACAAATGATCTAAGATGCTTCATTCACAATATTGGTGATGCTTTGGTTAGTAGCTGGCATATCTCAAGCTTCTGTTGAGGGGTTGAGGCTACTGTGCGCCTGGTCCCTCTTCTTCAGTCACTGGGCACTACCTCTGTGGCCATTTTGGTTCTGGCTGCAGGAGAAACCAGAATCCTAGTTACTTCTGCGTGGGCATCTGCCCTTGTAATGCCTGACCTGTGATTCACAAAGTGCCATTCAGACATTATACAGGCTCCTTATATTCACTGGTATGTTGGTTGGAGGATGACTAGACCTGTTGTTAAATAAATGTCAAAAGACCAATAGACGTGTTTGTAAAAAAATAAGTTGTTATTACTATGGGAGGGAGATAATTCCATTTTGTCTGCTCTAACACCATTGTGCCTACTCTACCTCTGAATGCTGCTGATTGCTAGCAGCCATTAACTGTCTCTCCCTCACAGCATTGTTTCACTGGAGTGGAACTGATCAGTCTTGCAAATTTTCCATTCTGGCCAAATGGACAAGAAGCCCCTGACTGACTTACTAAAAACAAAAGGCAAGGGGGCGAAAGCAAAAGCCCCGCCACCGAGCATGAAACTCGTGTGGACCCAAGAATGTCAGGAAGCCTTTGACAAGTTAAAAGTAAAATTCACCAATGAGCCCATCCTCAAACACCCAGAGGTAGACAAACCATTCATCATACATACGGACGCATCTTTTAGCGCAGTTGGAGCCATACTACTGCAGGCAGATGACAGTGGGAAAGTAAAACCATGTGCTTACATTTCCCGGAAATTTAATCCAACGGAGAGACGATGGCATATTTGGGAGAAAGAGGCGTTTGCTGTTAAACATGCCCTGAGCACATGGCGACACCTCTTGGAAGGGGCAGCAGAAACGTTCCAAGTGTGGACTGACCGCAAAAACTTGGAAGCTCTCAAGTCCCCCAGAAAACTAAATCCAAAACACCTACGGTGGGCAGAGTTCCTCAGTAGATTTAATTTCACACTGAAGTACTTCCCTGGGGGAAAAAACTACCTGGCAGACGCGTTGTCACGACTGCCGCAACATGAAAGCAGGATGGAGGAAGTTATAGAGCCACTCATCCCTTCGCTGCCAGCGGCGGCTCAGAGCCAAGCGGCAAAGGAAGAGAGGGGGGAGGGCAACATGGCGATCACCCGCAGCAGCGCGAAGCGTGCGGCAGAGAGCGACCAATTGACAGACGAACTGCGGGCGGCAACAGTGACAGACGCATGGTGGGGGGAACACAAACACACCCTAGTGGAGAAAGATGGAGTGGGGTGGAAAGACAACAAAGCCTATGTCCCTGAGCCTTTAAGGCAAAAGGTCTTGAACCTACATCACGATCACAAAACGGCAGAGCACTTCGGATTTGTGAAAACTCTACATTTAATCCGGCGCAAATTTTGGTGGCCATCACTGCGCACAGTCGTTAAAGCCTATGTGCGCTCATGCCCAGTGTGTGCAACCGCCAAACGGAAAATGGGAAAACCCACAGGGAAATTACAAGAGGTTGCAAACCCCACACAGCCATGGAAGCAAATTGCTATGGATTTTATAGTTGACTTACCGATGAGCAGAAAGAACACAGCCATTTGGGTGGTCACAGACTTATTTTCTAAACAGGCACATTTCATTGCTTGCAAGGGAATACCAAATGCTCCAAAACTAGCTAGGATGTTCATTCAGCACATTTATAGAGCTCATGGAACGCCGGAACGCATAATCAGTGATCGCGGCAGCACTTTCACTTGCAAGTTCTGGCGGGCGTTTTTAAAGCTAATTGCATCGGAACAGGGGCTCAGTAGTGCATTCCATCCGTGCACAGACGAAGCAAGTGAACGCATTAATGCCACATTGCAGCAGTACCTTAGATGCTACATTAATTACCAACAGAATGATTGGGCTGAACTGTTGCCGTTCGCAAAGGTTGCTTACAATAACGCGCTTCACCAAAGCACGGGGTTTTCGCCATTCAAAGTAGCTACAGGGCAGGAATTTGTCCCCATCCCCGAACTGGCCATGTCCAACACCACAGAACTAGAGCAACCTTTGAAAGCGGATGCCTGGATAGCGAAGATAACCAGTAATTGGCCAGTCATGGTAGAAACATTGCGGGAAGCCAAGGCAAGATACAAAAAGCACGCAGATCGAAAACGGGCAGAAGAATGGGAGTTGAAAGTAGGGGACAAGGTGTATCTGTCAACAAAAAATCTGAGGGCAACATAGCCGTCACGGAAACTGGCTCAAAAATTCATATGTCCATTTCCAATCATTGAGGTCATCAATCCAGTAACGGCAAAATTGCTATTGCCAAAGGCACTAAGAAAGGTACACCCAGTTTTTCACATTAGTTTGTTAAAACAACACCACAGTTCACAGCAATGGCATCCAGAACCAGAGGAACCCACCCCATTATTGGTTGAGGGAGAACCATACTTTGAAATTGATAGGATCCTGGATTCCAGATGGCACAAGGGGCAGTTGCAGTATCTAGTGAAGTGGCAACATCTACCGATTGGAGACAGGGAGTGGGTTATGGCGAAACACACACGCGCTCCCAAATTAGTAAAAACCTTTCACAGAGAGTTCCCGGACAAACCACATTGAAACAGGCGGCTGAACAATGCAATATGCTAAAATACTTTTGTGCTCTCTCCTCACAGGAAAGGTCTGGAACTGTGTAATTAATTTGTTGGGTTAATAACACACGCAGCTAAGGGGGTGGGGGGGAGCATCTTGGGCCGGGAGCATGTCAGAGATCGGCAGACCTCTACCAAAGACGCTAGACTGATATGCACATTTCAGGAGGCTGCAACTGACACGAAAGAGACACCGGCTTTGAAGTAGACCGGTTCACACCTAGCTGACGATCCCGAATACACATCTCTGGGAGCGGATATCTGAGCAGGAAAGACACGAGCTACAGGTGTCACCACCAAAGAACCTTGGTAGGGGGGAAGATTTAAATGTGCATGCTTTACTGGTTTCAGCCATTCAAGTCTTTGTTCGTGCTAGCTTCTGTATGCTATAATAAACTCTTCTGCTTCTAAGAACTCATGTGTCTGTGAGTTACTCTAGAGCAGGGAGATTATAGATATCGGATGGAGTGCCTTACAATTTATGGTGGAATTTATATAAACAGCTTATATAAAAAGTTATAATAAACACAATAAAATGAGACATTGAAAAATAGCATTTAACAGCATTTAATTAATAAATAATTATGGCAGGTGATGGAAAACCAGATAGGAGAATCGAAAAGCCCTGTGCAAACAGATATATCTCAAACCATAGGTGGAGGCAATTGGATTTTAAAGATACCTGTCTTCCTTTCTTGCAAACACTCTAAGACATCAAAGCAGTACCGTGTAGCATTTAGCATCCAAGGAGATGGGAGAATACTGTTCAGAAAGATTATGTTCTGTCAGAATCGAGAAAAATAAGTGGTTCTTCTCATCTTGTATTGCCACATCACTCTTCTATTTAGGCATCTTGCTTGTAGATGTTTGAACCCAGGGCTTTGCAAAATAATGTCAGACAAAATCAGTCCTGAAAAGGCTGTTTGGAACAAATAAAAGAGAGAAAGGTGTTCCAAATACTGAAATCATCAGCACTGTGAAATTCCCATCTGTGTACATGAGCTGAATAAACTAGAGTTTATTTCTGGATGAAATGTACAATATGGCAAAAAAAGTCCTAGCAGAAATTCCCACTACTACCAAGAATGCACACTCATTCACTTACTCACATACATGAAGGCTAGTCTGCATTCTATTTTTCATGGGTTCTAACAATATCTCCTCATTTGGGATAAAATAATAGGCAACTAAAGGTATAAGTGTAAAGGTGTAAGGGGCGTGGTGGCTCAGCGGGTAAGACACGAGGCTTGTCGATCGGAAGGTCACAAGTTCGGAGGTTCGAATCCCTAGCCCTGCGTGCGGAGTGAGCTCCCGCACTAGCTCCAGCTCTTGCCAACCTAGCAATTCGAAAGCATGCAAATGCAAGTAGATTAATAGGTACCCCTTCGGTGGGTAGGTAACAGCGTTCCGCGTACGCCGGCCACATGACCGTGGAAGCGTCTTCGGACAACGCTGGCTCTTCAGCTAACAAACGGAGATGAGCACCGGCCCCTAGAGTCGGACACGACTGTACAAATGTGCGGGGGGAACCTTTACCTTTTTAAAGGTGTAAGTAAGCAGTACAAAGTGGCTTTTCTGGCTAGGTAGGTAAAGTAGGTAAAATCCCCACATTTACCTACAATATCATTTTTGGATTGATATTTCTTAATTAAAAAGCTGTCAGGGGATATTCACTTTATATAATAGCTTTTAGTTTTCAGTTTTTAAATTTATCATTACTTGGGTAATCAGTGTATTATTACAATATTAGAGGAGTTTATGTAATAGTATTATTTGTGCTATGAAACAGAAACCCACTTCAAAGCCAAAAAGTCAGTTTACAGGAAGTTTGTTGGATCCTCATATCGCACAAAATTAGCCTCCTGACTACTGTCTACTTCAAAGCAGGAACCCATTGCTCATGAAAGGCAAATTGAGTCATGGTCAAGTACGTGAATTGGAGGGAAATGGTTGTGAGAAAGATCCAAACAATAATACACAGATGAACATCTTTGAACATACAGAGCAGAAAAAAATAATCCATAATAATAAAGGGCAAACTGAGGTAACCTCAGAAAAACAGCCTATAGTCTCATAAAGAATGGCAAGGACACCTTTGCAATGCAGTAAATTGGGATTAAATGTTATAAACAGCTTCAAAATAAGAGAAAGTTTATTTTTTCTCCTTTTTTAAAAAAATGCAATTTAAAAAAAAATGCAATTTGTTGCTACAAATAGCGATTGAGTGGATGATCACAGAAAAAATAATAATGAGAAAGTAAGAATATATGTTCCTTTTAGTCATCAAGGCTTCAGACATTTGTGAAGTCTCTTAGAAGGTCTGGTTTCTATCTCCCAGTGGAAGGCTTTGTTTCTATCATTAAAACTGACATTCAGATAGGACTCACTTTGAACTGTAATTTGTCTTTATATTATTTCAAAAATATTGTTTATATGTTTATGCATGTTGGCAGAGGTGCTCTTACACTGTCAGCTTTTGGGAGGCTATTCATCATCCAGTCAAGTCCAGATTAATCATAGATACCTTTTGACATCCTGACCCTTGTTTCCCTGGTCTGCTGAATTTGAGGTAAATGTACAACATGCAAACAATCAAGCCACAAACGGCAGCACATATCAGAAATGTGCCCTGTTGCCTCACCTTTCAGCAACTGTATACCTCAAGAAAGGGCTCCTTTGATGGCATTTTGTGATGAAATCTTGGAACCATTTGGCTACCAAATGAAGGATGTGGTCTATCCTTTTCAAAAAGGCAAAGATTTCACATGTTTATTTTGGCTCCTCTCAATCAAAGCCTGCTGTGATTTCACTACACTTAAAATTAACAATCTGTGTTATACTCACTGTATTGAATTACTCAGATTTCCTCCCCCCTTCACCAAAATATTTGCTAGAGAAATAGTAAAAGCAGGGAAGTAACCCAACCCTTTGCAGTCTGTAACCCACACTTTTACTGTGCTGATTGCAACAGTGATGATCTGAGACCAAACTTTTTTATGATCAGCTGAAATCTCTATAAATATTTTCATTTCAATGTCTGAAGCCCATATTTGTGACTTTAAGTTTTTATGCTGCTAAATCTTGATGGACTCATAATTGCTTACACTCAAAATAAAACACCATTAGCAGCAACATACATTAAAATACACAGTCAACAACAAATATTAAAATAATGCATAGTATGTTTATTCACTTGAGGGAATGATATTAAAGGCAAAACTGAAGTACTTTGGCCACATAATGAGAAGATGCCTAGCTGATGCTAGGGAAGTGGAAGGCAAAAGGAAGAGGGGCCAACCAAGGGCAAGATGGATGGATGATATTCTGGAGGTAACGGACTCAACCGTGGGGGAGCTGGGGATGGCGACGGCCGACAGGAAGCTCTGGCGTGGGCTGGGCCATGAAGTCACAAAGAGTCTGAAGCGACTGAATGAATAAACAAAAAAATGTTTATGGTAAAATCCACCATAGTCAGCTCAAAACAATAAGTGAAACTCCTTTCACAATCAATCAGTACCTCCCTCATTTTGACCATCAACCAGGCAGGTAGGCAGTCTGTCTCACATGCAACCTGCATTACCAACCTATCTTCCCCTCCCTTTAACCCCCATCTTTCCTCCCCCTCACCCAACTTGAACCCTACATCAGCCTAGCTACTCTATGCATCTGATGAATTCCATGAAGCTGCAGCTCATGGAGGCTTATACCTTTTGATAAAATTTGTTAGTTGGAAAAGGTACCACCAGATTCTTGATTCTTTGAACCTGAGCCAGGTAATCCACTTCTTCCAGGGTGATCTGTAGTTGCTTCCCCACCACATTCTCAACAACCTTCCCCAGAGATTAGATGGATCTAGAAAAGGCTTCTTAAGAAGGGACACACTACAGCTTCTTGCAAGGCTTCAGGCATCATCTTCTCCAGCAATAAGGCATTGGCCATTTTCCTAATGCAGCCACTCACATTCCCATCTATACCCACTCCCTCGACAGAGCCATATGGGGCATAGATCCATCCCATAGGTGCCAGAGGGCATGCAAGATACCCTATCCACTTCATTAGAATCCATACTCCAAACAAAAGCCCAGGTAACATCATTAGCCATTACCCCAGGCACCACCTTGGACACTGCCCACTGGTGAATCCAAGCATCTTTGTAAGGGTTGTGCAAAACTGGTACAGTGCTCAGGTGTAAGATCTACCTGCCCATATTGATCTTTATTAATATATAATGAAAATAGATGTATCCCTTTAATGCCTGAAGGATGTTGGGGAGGGAAAAAGAGGCAAACTCTGACATTATTGTGAGAAAATATTGCAACAGGAGAAATATGTAAGGGCAATCTTAACCTGTCGTAAGGAAAGATAAAGCTTTTCTCCAAGTTGCCATTAATATGTCTAATTGACAGGCAGCCCTGTCATCACAAGAAAGAGATGGAAGAATTTGGTGGTATCATTCATTCTTGCTCCACCATCAGGGGCAACCATTTCTGAAAACAACCCAGGTGGTGTTGAAACCTGGTGTGAAGTATGAAAAGCCTGGAAATATTGTAACCAGTGCTCCCCTCTAAAGTCGTAAAACTACCCTTTTTGTATTTTTACCATAGTTACATTACATTGTTTTGTCTTTCAGACATAATATTTATAACCATAGGCATCAAGAATCTGTAGTTATTATCTCACCAAAGGGGATTAATTAACATCAGCTACATTGAGTTTAAAGGTTAGCTTCACATCACAGCTGCTATATTGTCCTACCTTGATAAATCTCTGAATCTGTCCCTAAATGGAAGTGGCTTTCTTGTAACTTAAGAAAGAAAATCAGTGATGTATTTCAAATGTAAAGAGTGATTGTGAGAAGCATGTGTACCTACAGTAGAACAGGATTATGTTTCTTCTCAAGCAAACATGCCCTGGCAAAACAATGTATACACTTGTAGTATGTTTCAAATGGTCCTGTTTATTTACTGTGAGCAGATTCTGAAACAAGCAGGAAACAGGAGGGATCACTGCACCCAAGTAGATTTCAGTTAGGCACATCTAAGAATAAACATTTAGGACTTCTGACTCTCAGTTCATGAAACAAAAATTTATTTTTTTCATGTGGTACCTAGTGGTAGCACTTCAAGTGTAGTCTTACTTCAGCCTTCTGCATTTGGTCAAGGACATCATGAGGCCGGGGGAAATGTAGTTCAGGGAGTAAGGGACCCATTTTTCTTCCTGACTTGTATTCAGTTCCAGAAAAGAATATGCAGAACCTGAATAGACAACCTCATTTCTAAAGTTCAACCAAGGAAGTCTGAGGTTGAAGCAACATATAATATTAGTCTTCCAATTAGTCACTATGATGCACTTCTTAATCCTGAGGAGATACTTTAGCTCCAAGTTTGTGCTATATATTCATATCAGAAGCTAGAGCTGGCATAGAACATGTCTCCATGATACAACAGATCCCATGTAGAATGAATAAGTTGGTGAGGTCAGTGGGACTGTTTTAATCAGTATAAATCTGGTCTGTTTTATGGTCTCTGTGAATAGGGCACTGTTCTAGTCCAGTATCATTCATTCATACATACATACATACAGCAGCTACTTTACTCCCAACTTAAGAATGGAAAACGGAATATTGGTGGACAGCAAAAGAGATTCAAAGATACTCTCAAAGCTAATTTAAAAAAATGTAATATCAGCATTGAGACCTGGGAAGCCCTAACTCATGAGCTTTTCAAATGGAGGTCAGCCTTTATTAATGGCGCTATGGACTTTGAAGAAGCACGAGTACAGGGCGAAAGGGAGAAAAGAGCTAAAAGGAAGGCACGTCAGGCAAACCCTCATCATGACCGTCTCCCACCTGGAAACCTATGCCCTCATTGTGGGAGGTTGTGCGGATCCAGAATTGGCCTTTATAGCCACTTACGGATCCACTGTTAAAATTTTACCTTTGGAAGACAATCTTACTCGGCTACGAGTGATCGCCAATGATACATACATACATACATACATACATACATACATACATACATACAGTACATACATCTCCCTTCTCACCCCTATGGGTGATATGTGTCTTCCTCAACCTCAGATCCTCTACCAGAGGCCTGGGAGTTTGGGGTTCTATGTAGTATTTTAGCTGTTCCTAGCACTGCACTCTTCTGGACAGAGAGCTCTGATGTTGTTCCTGGGATCTGCTGGAGCCACTCTCCCAGCTTAGGAGTCACAGTCCCTAGTGCTCCTACCACCACTGGGACCACTTTGGCCTTCACTTTCCAGATCCCCTCTAGTTCTTCCTTCAGGTCCTGGTACTTCTCCAGCTTCTCATACTTCTTCTTCCTGATGTTGACGTCATTTGACACTGCTACATCTATCACCACCACTGTCTTCTGGTCCTTGTTTACTACCACGATGTCTGGTTGACTGGCCAGTACCTGCCTGTCTGTCTGGATCTGGAAATCCCACAGGATCTTAGCCCTGTCATTCTCCACGACCTTCTGTGGAATCTCTCATCTGGACTTGGGGGGGTATAGCCCATACACTGTGCAGATGTTCCTTCATTCACTTCTTTCCCCAAATATATAACTATTGGAAGTATTAGAATCTAAAACAGTTCAACCTCCCTCTATTCTGGTGAAAGGGGAAGAAGTGGGAGTTATTTTGGACTCTAAATGCAAGGGGAAGTGTTTGGAATATCTGATTAACCAGAATCAGAGACATCATAAAATTCAGAGTAGTGTTTTAATGTATAAAGCTTTTCATGGCTTGATGTTTAGGTTTTTGCAGAATCGTCTACCATCAGCTTCATTTGTCACAAATGGAGATGCTAAGAGTGTCACCCTACCCCCTGCATGTGAGATGGGGGATATAACACATTTCTTTTGGAATATGCCCTGGCACTCTGGAACATCTTGCCTCGAGGAATCCAAATAGCACACTCAGTAATGGTTTTTCAGAATGGACTGAAGTGGAGCTCCTCTGTAGAACTTGTAATTGAGGAAGAACAAAAGGAAATTGCATACTGGATGTTGGGTTCTGGAGTGGGGTTATGTTTTATGGTTTTCATGGATTTCATATTCAGCTTCTTTTGTAAACCACTGGCAGCCATTGTGGAGTTGGCGACATGGAAATGCAGTAAATAATGAATAAATTCACTTTATATAGATTAGATTAATTAGATTAGATTGTCAGAGACTAAACATACTTAACAAACTGAATGCAATTATAAGCAAAATAGTGGGGAAGCACAGAGAACATGCAAAAACTTGAACAATGAACTGCAATAAGTATACAATATCATATGACACATATTATTTATATAGATATAGTTCAGATTGCAAGACTATAGCAAAAGCCAGAAAAAACTCTTGGCAACAGAGCAGTGTTTGGCTAGCCTTCCCAAAATTTGGGGGGACAAATTATACACACATACATACATACAATCCATCCAAACCTATTTTTAAATATATATTTTTGTGGCTTTATTTTATGTGAATTCACCCTAGAATTTAAAAAATATATATATAAATTAGCCCAATATGCCCTGGTGACGGTCACTCATGTCTTGATTGCCTCTTGGCTGGAGTACTGTAGCGTGCTCAACATGGCACTCCCTTGGAAATGATCCAAAGTTCCCACTGGTGCAGATAGTGGCAGCTAGATTACTGGCAGGAATAGCCCACCATCATAGTATAACACCAATTCTTAAGTTGCTGCATTGGTTACTGGTATGGATCTGGCCCCAGTTCAAAGTGCTGGTTATTACAATATTTTAAAACTCTATAGGGCAAGACTGGGAAATATCTGAGAAGAAGAACCTGCCCATCTGGTCTAGATATTTATAGAGGGCCTGTTGAGGCTCTCCCTTCTTGGAAGGTTCATGGGGTGTGGACCAGGCAACAGGCCTTCTCAGGGGTGACCCCACTGTTAGGAATAAAAGTAAAAGGTAAAGATTCCCCTGCACAATCGTGTCCAACTCTAGGGGCCGGTGCTCATCTCCGTTTCTTAGCCGAAGAGCCAGCATTGTCCGAAGATGCTTCCGTGGTCATGTGCTGGCATGACATGCGCGGAACGCTGTTACCATCCCACTGAAGTGGTACCTATTCATCTACTTGCATTTGCATGCTTTCAAATTGCTAGGTTGGCAAGAGCTGGGGCAAGTGCGGGAGCTCACTCCATCACGCAGCACTCGGGTCTCGAACCACCGAACTTGCAACCTTCCGATTGACAAGCCTGGCGTCTTAACCGCTGAGCCATTGCGCCCCCCACTGTTAGGAATACCCTACCCCAAGAAATATGGATGGGATTTCACAAGCAAGTTAAAACCATCTTCAAGGCTGCTGTTGACCCTCACTTGTTTCTTGGAGTGTTGTCATGCATTTAACTTTTTTCTTTGGTTTTTGTATTGTACACTTTATCTTGTTGTTACCCACCGAACAACTGGGTAGGATAGGACTGGGGCAGGATAGAAATATTGGAAAATAAATAAATAAAATGAACACAAGCTGTTTATGTAACTTTAAGAATATTAGACTGGGGAGGAGATCTATCTGTCAGGATGAATTTTGTCTGGAGAAAGATTTTAATTTCACTTAAATTAAAATTCTTTCAATTAAGAGAAATGAAACTAATATTACTGAGCCTTTCCTTTCAGCCAGTTATAAAATAAATTATGCTTAGCAATAAAAAAGAAAGATGAATTTTTGCTCCCAAATTACAGTAAATACTTTATAAACTCAAATTATTCTTAAAAATTAATTGCAACTTTCTAGAGTGAAATACATTCCTAAATTCAAATGTAAAGTTTTAAATGAAAACTGGATCGACATTTTTTTTTAAAAAAAAATGCTCAGCTTGCTAGATTCTAGTTCCAAGAAAAGTATTTTATTCTGAATTACAAATAACTGGAACTGGATACTTTGAATCAGGAAATTACATTTGGTGACATCTCTGTGTTCTACCCTCTTTTTATTTTCATCATACTAAAGCTTCATTCAATAATGCTCTTTGTAATACATTTATTAAATGCATCAAAGCCCCATCAGAAAGAGCTGTCAACTTAAATCCATGTTTAAAATGGTTTCTTCTGACTGTTAAATTACACCTCAGATTTTAGGAGATTTTAATCCATGTATTTCTGCTTTCAAATACTGATTTTTCATAGTTGAGTACAAACACTCAAAGGAATTAATAGGTGCTGATTGTCTTTTATCTTCAATTTAAATGGCCAATTATTGACAATAGGCATGTTCCCAGACTTAATAACATTGGATCACTACTTTTAGCTATGAAAATGAAACACTACTATTAACAGCAATGAGAATCCTACACACTAATGTCTGCACACCCAGACTTCCCTTCCTTCCCCCAAACCCCAACAATATTGGGTATCTCACAACAGGCTCTAATGGCAAAGTCATTATGAGGTTCTATCAAGTCTTAGTTTTTGAATCTTTTTCAGAGATAAATGCAGCTTTTGAAGAAGAATAACTCTCATTGGCTTGGACTTACCCTCTTGAGGACAACAGCCTTTATGATGCAAATGCATTTTGCAATGAATTGGCAAAGCAAGATGTTTTTGCTAAGCCTCTGAGTTCATAAAAGACAGAATGAAATGTAAGTCTCTGACCCAGCCAGCTTCATCAATGTTAATCATGGAGCATTTACTTCTATGTGAACTGTGATTTCTTTCTGTATGTATTTGCTGGGTCCCCAGTGTATTGTAGACTACATTATAAGATAACCACAAATGACCATGACTAACGTGGAGGATATATCATCATCTCCTCTCCCAAGAGGACAATTTCTCTGACTCAGGGTAGAGTCAATCTAAACTGGAAGGGTGTGAGAGGAAAGCAACTATCTCCATTATATGGCCATGCTGTTTGGAGCCTGCCTGGTTTTTATCAGTTTAAAAAGAATATAGAAACCATACATTATGATTTAGATTCCTTGCAATGATGGAAACCTCAAAGTATGAAGGGCAATGCTACAAAACTATTAACTGCAGTAAAAATAAAAATAAAATACACACAAAGGGATAATATAGGCCACAATATATTTTGCCTATAAGAAGTGGGAAGCCATTAACAATTATTACCAACTTGGATTTTTGGAACACTTCTGTATTTGGTCTGGTTTTTTTTACACATTAAGAAAATCAGAATGGTTTTAGATTCCATTGCATCATTCTTTGAAATGCTAACGTATAAAATCAAATACCCTATTTCAAACATACTTTCTACTGGAAGGTAAAGGTAAAGGTTCCCTTGCACAGTCGTGTCTGACTCTAGGGGCTGGTGCTCATCTCCGTTTGTTATCTGAAGAGCCAGCGTTGTCCGAAAACGCTTCTCCGGTCATGTGGCCGGCATGACGCACGCGGAACGCTGTTACCTACCCACCAAAGTGGTACCTATTTATCTACTTGCATTTGCATGCTTTCAAATTGCTAGGTTGGCAAGAGCTGGGGTGAAGAGCAATTCTAGAAGTCAGCTATGTTGCATTTTGAGAATATACTTATACAAAATGCATGTTATAACCTAATTATAATTATGGCTCCTCTTGCAGAATGTGGAACTTCTCTATCTCTTGGTCCATTTACAGCTTTTTGGGCACAGATAGATCTGTGGTCAAAATGGCATTGTAGTCAGGTGGGCAATGCAGGGCAGAACTCCATGCAGTTTTATTATTCTGATCACTGTTTTATTTATTTTTATTTATTTATTTATGTTTCAATTTATATACCGCTCCATCTCCCCACAAGGGAACTCTGGGTGGTTTAATTACTACTGCTGCGACCAGAATCAGGTGATTTTCTTCTGTTTTGTTCTTGGAGAAATCTGTTTGTTGACTACTTGGATAGCACACAAGAAAGTTTTAGTTCCATAAACCCCACCGTGTCAGGGAGATAACTGGTGAAGAAGGAGGGGGCTCCCTCCAGGGGGATAAACGCATGTGCAGTACTGAATCGCTTTGCTTTCCTCCCAAGAGGCTAAAGAAGGCCCCGCCCTAGTTTCTTGGGCCTTTTGTCTGAGCATCACTAACCGCCCAGAGTCCCCAGGTGTGGAGGAGATGGGCGGTGATACAAATTTAAATAATAAATAAATAAATTCATTTCAGTTTAGCTGGATTCTGTCTAGCAGAGTAGATCAATAACACACTAGAGCTTTTGCACCAAGTCTCAGCATGTTCCTTCACTCCAAGTCAGGACACACCCCAAACCAAGGTGTCTCAGCTGACATGTGATGCGAATTCCAGAAGAGAAGAAGGAATTATGGAAGCACCAATACCTGAAGTCTTCATCCTGCCAAAACATTTTTAGCAGGTTACTGATAGGGCTTTTTGTAATCCAGCCTTTCCTTTTCACGCAGCCGGGAAGCCTGTTATTTACTGGGAAGTTTCTCAGAATTTCAGTGAAGGATGAAGTCTTAAAGAAAGCTTGATTTACGGGCATCACTGAATGAGGAAAGAAGAAGTCTATTCCCACTTCATATTAAGGAGGTTCAACAATGTAGAAAGGCATTTGGTACAGTGAAAATCTGGCACAGGAGAGGAATGTTCAATAGTTTATTAAGTATCCAGCAATTTTTTGTTCTTAGATCTATGGGATGAACTCCAGAGATTCTTTCACAGTTCTGTAGAAACAAGCTAAAAAACTTCTTACTTAAGTTCCCACTGAATGGTTTTGGAGGATTGTGCCTACTATCAAGTTCAGGGGGCCAGACTGTTTATCTTCTGCTTCTAATTAGGCTTTTGTTTGTTCTATACAGATGACAGAGAGTGTTGGATGACAAAGTGTAGTCCCTTTTGCTACTGCTACTTAGCTTCCTTTCCCTTTTCGTCTTCTACCCGCCCTCCCCTTCACCCTCTTGTTATTCCTCCTCTCATGTAGATTCATTGAGGGGCCACATTATTTAACAGGTCAAATAGCAGAATTGGAGTTTCTCCCCTCCTCCATGTTAGTTCATAAAAAAATTAGTTGATTAAGATATAGTGGGAGTATCAGACTACAGTATGCTCTGCAATAATTCTGAATATTGCAGAGCAGGAGTGCAAACTTCATTTCTCTTTTTCAGTTTTTCCACTGGGGAGAGCAATCTGATATGTTTCTATTAGAGTTTGTCTATGCTAAAGATAGGCATGGAAATAGCCTTTTTTCTTGCTTCTCATATTAATTTTAATGGCATTTTTTTGGTAACATGGACTGTTAAGGGGTGAGTTCACCTTCTACGTATAGTTGAGTATTATGAAAGCTTAAATTAAAGTAAGTGTGTATATGGCTTCTTGAATTCTTTTCAGCAAATTTAGCAGGAGTGGCCATTGGAGGTATCTGTTTTTTCTTCTGTGTAACAAAGTAATATGTGTTTGTGTGTTTCTGTTCTTATGTTGAATCTGTGTGTACTGGGAAACACACAGAAAGCTGTTTATGCTTTGCTCTGCATCACGTGACCAGGAAGGAGGAAGGAAGGGGCTTAAATTGGAGGAGTCACCAACTTCTAGAGAAAAGCATTGGGGAGATTTTTCTTGGAATGTGTTTTTCTATAGAACTCAAACTTTATTTCCCATCATACCAAATCTGATTCCTTTGTTCAGTTTTCAGAGAATTATCTGGAAGTCCCAAGCCCCTTCACACAAGTTCTTCCCAAAATTCTGTTGCATTGGAAATAAATTTAAAAATTGGGAACTGATACTGTTTTCTTCCAGGAAACTCAAATTCTTGCAAGAATAGCTCTTAGAGAAAAGTTGAGGGAGGGAAGTATGTAAGTGGTAATTGTATAGGTTACAATTTTGATTAGGAGCCTGGAAAAAAGATCTTGGAGGAAATAGTTTCAACCACAGCCACCAAGAGCCATATCAGATGAAACTAGGTTTTGACCATGATCAGACCAAGATTAATAATAGTAGATTAATGATAACCTGATACTAATTCATTAATACATTAACTATAACCTGATATTTATTATTATAACCTGATTATAGATTAATTAGATTACTTATAACCTGATACTAAGAGAGCCAGTTTGGTGTAATGGTTAAGGTACTAGGCTAGAAACTGGAGATTGTGAGTTCTAGTCCCGCCTTAGGCACGAAGCCAGCTGGGTTTCCTTGGGCCAGTCACTTTCTCCCAGCCCTAGGAAGGAGGAGGCAATGGCAAACCATTTCCGAAAAACCTTGCCAAGAAAACTGCAGGGACTTGTCCAGGCAGTCTCTGAGAATCAGACATGATTGAATGGATTTTTTAAAAAAACCCTGATACTAAAAATACCTGATTAATGACTGACAGGCACTGGGGGGGCAGTAGTTGCAGCTCCTGAATTTAATACCTACAGCAACAAATCTCTTCTCTTTATTAAAGCAGCCATGTCTCTTTTTCAGTATAAATAAGGAGCAGGATGGTGCTGTACTCGCACCAATTCCAAAACACTTCTTTTGAATCAATGCACAGCCTTATTCAACACTAAAGTTAAGATCACCGCTAGGATCTCACGTAGGAACTTATTTCATGGGTAGTGCGCAAGCAGTAGCTTCAACACATTCTCAGCGCCCACCACAAACCACTGAATCTCCAAGTGGGATTTACCAGACTGGAGGCCTGCAGAGGGAGACAGAATTTCCCTGATGCTGCTGTAAATAGCCAGATGAGACTACTGATCTGTGAAAAAGTATTTGCCCCTTTGGGATACTCTGAAATTTCCCCTATCTTTGCCCCTGAGTGTTTTAAGAATGTTGTATGAAATAAATGTAACAAGCACCACACTTTGGTATTATTTGTTCACTCAGAATTCCTTTTATATATCAGCACAACCCATATGAAGCTCAGTAGCAAAAGAATGCCAAACTTCAAAAGATCCAAAAGGAGGCAAATAATTTTCACAGAATTGTAATTCTTCCTAGTTCCCCTGCCCATTTCTTAGTAATACATGTGCACAGCCACATTGCTTTACCAAGGTTATTAAGCACATCATCTCATTAAGTACTGAGCTCTGCTCTATAAATTGCTTAAATTCAGATTTTGACCAGCTTTGAACAGTAAACTAAATCTAGATGATCCATGTTGTTCTGGATGTTAGATATAGTCCCTACAAACCTTGGAAGGATAGGAATAAGGAATCCCCTTCTCGGTTTTCCTTCTGATTTCTAGAGCCATTAGCTTTTATGAAGTAAAAAAGTTGTACAGAAAATGATGAAGTGTTAATCAATCCTCCAATATGTAAGCATGATTTAATTTTGTGGCAAAACCTTTCTGTTGAAAGGAACTCAGTTCTGGGTACCATCATAGAATAGTTTGGCAGGTTGCACACGTTCACTTAATGCTTTATACTTGTGCCAGAAGTTCTACAGTTTTTTGGGAGGGGATGGTGGTAGAAGCCACCAGACCAGGAGACATATTTGTGTTTATTGAGTAGGGCAAGATTGGTTGACCAGTTCTAATTACCACTTATTTCTTTGCCTCAGAGAAGCCAGCGTTTCAACCACACATAAGTGACTCTCATATGTTTTTTAGCCTCCTTTACAGCTGGATATGAGATTAGTTTAGTGGGAACCCAGAGGGCATGGATGATGTCATCTGCTCTGTATCTACTTTTTGTTTTCTGAAATTTATATTATCCTGAAAGACTTGAATCCAAGGAGGTTTCAGGCACTTCTTGGTTTTTGAGCCTCATCCATCACCCATGAGCATGCTTTCAATCATGGCTTATTGAATAAATGTATTGTTTCCAGTCTATAATGATAGGAAGGCAGCACCATGGAGTCTTCGTAAAGCAGGGGCAGGCAATCTTTTGGCAGATAGTGACTGCTCTTCATTTTCAAGGAATCCTTTCAGTAACCAAGGGCTGGCAATGACACGCTAACTTTAACATAGAAGATGGGGCCATATTTTCAACTTTTTTGCAATTTTGGGGTAGGTGACTTTTTGTTAGATGTAGAATAGATGTGCTGTGCACAGACTGGGGGTGGGGGGTTATTAATGTGGAGGATCCTACACATGGAACAAAGGGTTTAAACCTTTCATTTCCACCCTTCATTTCCAATTCTCTCCTGCCCTGCCCCACCTCTGTCCAGGTGAGCAGAAATGAGAAAGAAAGAAAGAAAGAAAGAAAGAAAGAAAGAAAGAAAGAAAGAAAGAAAGGAAGGAAGGAAGGAAGGAAGGAAGGAAGGAAGGAAGGAAGGAAGGAAGGAAGGAAGGAAGGAAGGAAGGAAGGAAGACAAATTGTCATTGATGGCAAGGGCATACTACATTGTAAATGGAAAATGTGCTTATATCCTAAATCAGGCATTAATATGTGTGGTCTGTTCACACTTGTCACTGATATATTTTATAGGGCTATGCAACTCTTTGAAGAGGTGCTTTGCTTTGATGCAGGTTTGAAACACTCCCTCAAAGATGCTTCACGAAGCAACACAATCTCCTTGCTTCTCAGAGCAAAGCAGAGCAGAACTACTGTACTGTTTCACTTTGATCTGCTTTGTAGCTTCTCCTCACCACAGTTTCCTGACATTTCTTGCCAAGGCAGCACTAGCTAAGGAATGCACCCCTTACCTCCTCTAGTGCCACTCAGTATGCATCCCAGATGCATTTGGGTGGTGGTGCCAGAGAATACACCATTTGCTCAGGCAGGCCCTTGCTAAAAGCAGATGTTCCAGATCAGGCATACTGTAGTTCTTGCATAGAAACTGTTCCTGCTTTGGCAAGAGATCGGGAGAAACTTCAAGACCACACAGAGTGCTTAGATGGAGTGAAACATCTTATCTCCATGGTGCAAAACTCTTTACTGAACTGCTTTCAAAGGTCTAATACAGGGCTTTCCAAAGTTTTCCCATGGCGACACATCAACCGCCGTTGGTGTTGCCACAGGAAAACCTGGAAGTGCCGCCGTTGCGGCAGCGCGCAAAAACCCGGAAGCGCTGCTGCCGCTTTTGGTTTTTGCACGCCGCCGTGGCTGCAGCGCTTTTGGATTTTCGTGTGTCACCGCGGGAAAACCCGGAAGCGCCGCCGTGACTGCGGCGCTTTCGGATTTTCGCGCGCCGCCGTTGGTGTGTCGCCGCGGGAAAACCCGGAAGCGCTGATGATGATCAGCGCTTCCGGGTTGTGTGGCGACACACCAGACTGTGTGTGGCGACACACTTTTGTGTCGCGACACACAGTTTGGAAAGCTCTGGTCTAATATTTTATAACCCAGTCCTAAATTCTTCCATCTTCAAAATGTTTATTTTCATTCATAGATGCTTGCTTTAGAAGGGAAAGATGAATGCTACATGTTGGTTAGTGGGGGGTGACACATTTATTGGCAGGACTTTTCATTTTTAATTAAAATAATAGTTACTGTGCCCCTTGTTACAAATCTTCACCCTTCTCCAATCTGGTGCCCTCCAGGTGGGGCAGTGGCCATACTAGCTGGAAACGATGGGGTGTCACCCAACACCTTTGAAGAATCCTAGTTAGAAAATACTAAACTACTTTAGTACATACAGTTCTTTCATTCAGTACAGTGAATTCTCCACAATGGTGGTGAGGCATAAGTTTTGTGAGATTTATTAGAACTCTAGGTTGGAATTGAACATGTAACAAGTGGGGGTTTTTTGATGGAAGGGAAAAGAATGGGAGTGAGAGATCTCTCATGAATACTAAGCAAACAATTGGCCTACTTCCACATTAGGATTATTAATGTTATTAATAATCATTTCCAACTTGCAGGCCTGAGGAGGCATGCCTTCTCTGTCACAGTGCCTGCCATATAGAACAACCTCCCCCCTGAGGTTTGGATGTCTCTGACTCTCTGTGCCTTCCAAAAGGCTGGATTTCCCCCAAGCATTAGAGCCAGTATGTCATGGAGCCCAATATACTTAGGTTTGTTTTTATGGAATTGTTATGTAATGTCTTGGCTAACTTTTCTTGCGTTGGATTATTTTAATTGGTTATTTTTTACATATTGTGTTTGTATGGGTTGTTTGTCACCCAGAGTTATGTATTTAAGATGGGTGGGTATATACATTTTCTAAATCAATCAATATATCACTCAGAATAACTCTTGGCGGCGTATGTATGTATGTATGTATGTATGTATATATATACTGCATATATACAGTATGTGTGTGTGTGTGTGTGTGTATGTGTGTGTGTGTGTGTGTGTGTGTGTATATATATATATATATATATATATATATATATATATATATGCAGTACAAAAGATAAAAACATGAAAACAATACAACAAGGCATAAAAATGAAAGAAAAAAGTTGGTGACATCAACTGAGAAAAAAATGTTGCTTTAGATATACTCAGTGATACAAAACCTATTTATTTATTTACAGTCCAAGACCAAGTTAAAACAAACAAACATATATATTGTGACTGTGAAAATGCATTTAATAATTTATTCTTCTGCATATTATTTTTGAATGTTTACTTTACATCTTAAACCTCAGTAAGCATACTAGTGCCGTGCCAAATGCTGAACGATTTCCTGAACGATTTCTTTGAATGTTCCTTCAGGGGAGAAAGTCTGCAGGTTAATTCAAAGAAATCATTAAAAAAAATCAGGAAATAGTTCAGGAAATAATCTTGCAGAAAAGGAAAGCTATGTGTGAAGGCTGGATCTGCACACAGTTTCCTTTTCTTTGCAGAATGTCTTGGAAAGTTTGGGGACCATGCAGTGCTTGTTTTATTTATTTATTTGATTTATACCTGCCTGTTCTAGCTGACAAGTATAGAACAAATTAAAACTGATATGAAGAGCATTTAATAATTAAAATAGAATGATCACCTGACCATTTTGAGTAATTTGGGTAACCTAGGAACTGTGCCTATTGCTACCATGACCACGCACAGGGTCTTTTAAAAGTCCAAGAGACTGAGAGTGACCAACCAGTTCACTGAATATGGTAAATGTTTGAAGAAATATCTTCCCCTTCTCATCTTCCTTGCTCCCCTTTTCTGTTTGCCCACACCCTACATTTAAAAGCAAAAAAGAAAAAGAGTAAATAACTGAAAATTAAAAAGAGAGATCCTTCCCCTATTCTTCATTCTTCATGCCAGCCAGGATTGTGCTCTTACAAGTTTACTTTCTCATCTCTTTGCAGCCAAATAAGTTTGGTGTTAATAAGAAGAAACCTGCTTGCAAGAGAAGTGAACCAGTTATAAGTGCCCCATATAGAGAGCAATGCAATAGTCCAAATGTAAGGTGGCTCGAGTCACCATCTGAAGGGCCTCACAATCTAGGATTAGGTGAAACTGTCACACTAGATGGATCTGTGCAAAGACCCTCTTGGCCACAGCTGCCACCTGCACCTTGAACAGGAACTTTGAGTTCAAGACAACCTCCAGGTTGCACAACTGTCTTGAATGGGGAAGTGCAGCCCCTCCAAGAATAAACATGGAGAGTCCCCAGTACCAGGGGTCCCAAATATCAGGACTGAGTCTGATCCTGAGCCTGTTTGGCCCCATCCAGCCCACCTACCTTCTAGACACAGGCACAAGACATTGACAGCAATACTTGGACAGCCCAAGATTGAGATGTATAACTGGGTATCATCAGCATACTGATGATCCTGGATTCCAAACTGACAGATAACCTCACTCAATATTTCATGTAGATGTCAAACAAAAGGGGTCAGAGCATCGAGCCTTGAGGCACTCCACATGAGGGGCCAAAGGCACAATCTCTCCCTCCTCATCAACACTGCCTGGAACCAACCACAGAGAAAGAAGAACCACTGTGAAATGTGCCACCCACCCCAAACCCTGCAGGTGGTCCAGAAGAATACGGTGATCAATGGTATTGAAAGCTGCTGAGAGATCAAGGAGTGCTCCACCAAAGGTAATCAACAAACTTGACCAATGTTATCTTTATACTATATCCCAGCCTGAAACCTGACTGAAATGAGTCTAAATAGTCCTCTTCTTCCAGGACCCACTATAATAGCTGTCTGACCACCATCTCAACAACCTTCCCTAAAAAGGGAAGATTGGAGACTAGATGACAGTTCTCTGGGTTTTTTTGGTCCAGCAATGGTCAAAGTTCTGCTTTAGTTTTGATCTGCTTCATGCATTTCCTGGTGCAACTATCTGACAATTAAAACAAACAACCCTCTTTAAGAGCAAAGGGCATGACAGGCTTTAGGCTTGGCTTTAAGTAGTTTATTATCTAGCATACCTCTCATCATTCAGCTTTCCTTTCTAAGTTTCTTTCTCTGCCCATTACTTAGTTGTGGACTCCTCCCTCTTTTATAAAATTGTTCCCTAGGCAGCATCTCTTCACCCCCCACCCCACCCCCATCTTCCAAGGTCATTCTCACATTCCATTACAGACTCAATCCTACCAAGACCGAGTGGCTGTGGGTATTTGGGCTGATCCAGATTTTGGATCTGGAGATATTCCAACTTTGACCTTGGATGGGATGGCAGTCCCCCATTCAAGGGTGGTGTGCAATTTGGGTCTTCCTGGACTCACAGCTCCTACTTGATAAGCAGGGGACAGCTGTGGCCAAGAAGGCTTTTTTCCAACTTCATCTGGTGTACCAGTTGCACCCTTTCCTAGATCAGAGGGCCCTTCAGACAGTCATTCATGCCCTGGTCACCTCATGCCTTGACTACTGCAATGTGTAGTAGTAGTGAAGTTTATTGTTGTAACCACAGGTCATAACATAAGAATGCAATAAAATACAATAAAATATAATAACATTAAAACAATGTGCTGTACATGGGGCTGACCATGAAGACCAACCCAGAAGCTTCAGCTGATCCAGAATGCAGTGGTGTGGCAGTGATGGGCATGCCATGGTATGCCCATGTAATACCTCTGCTTTGCAAGCTGCACTGTTGCCAATTTGCTTCCAGGTAAGATTCAAGATCCTGGTTGCTACCTGTAAATCTCTACATGGCATAAGGTCTAGTTACTTGAGGGACCACCTGTCTCCCATAGTATCTGCCTGGCTGGTTCCATCTGACAGGGTTGGCATGCTCCGGGTTCCATTGATTAAACAATGCCATCTATCAGGACCCCAAAAGTGCACCTTCTCTGTAGCATTGCCTGCCCTCTGGAATGAGGTTCCCCCTGAGATTCAAAAGACCCCCACCCTACCAGTGTTTCGAAGGGCCCTGAAGATGTGGCTCTTTGCCCAGGCCTTTGGTGAGGACGATATGCCCCTTTTCTTCCTTTTCCCTGTTCCCACCCAGGTTTGTTTTCTCTGTCATCTCTTTTCCTTTGTTTGGTGTTGTTTTTGTGTTTTTTGTATTGTTATTTGTTTTAAATTTTATTTTCTTCGGCTCCAAGATCACCGCAGACGGTGACTGCAGCCATGAAATTAAAAGACGCTTGCTCCTTGGGAGGAAAGCTATGGCAAACCTAGACAGCATATTAAAAAGCAGAGACATCACCTTGCCGACAAAGGTCCGCATAGTTAAAGCTATGGTTTTCCCAGTAGTAATGTATGGCTGTGAGAGTTGGACCATAAGGAAGGCTGAGCGCCAAAAAATTGATGCTTTTGAGCTGTGGTGCTGGAGAAGACTCTTGAGAGTCCCTTGGACTGCAAGGAGGTCAAATCAGTCAAACCTAAAGGAAATCAACCCTTACTGCTCATTGGAAGGACAGATACTGAAGCTGAAGCTCAAATACTTTGGCCACCTAATGCGAAGAGAGGACTCACTGGAAAAGACCCTGATGCTGGGAAAGACTGAAGGCAAAAGGAGAAGGGGACGGCAGAGGATGAGATGGTTAGATAGCATCACCGATGTAACAAACATGAATTTGAGTAAACTCCAGGAGACAGTGGAGGACAGGAAGGCCTGGTGTGCTATGGTCCATGAGGTCACGAAGAGTCGGACATAACTAAAAGACTGAACAACAACAAAAAATTTGTTTTAAAATGTTTTTAACAATTTGTAAACTGCCCAGAGTTGCTGGGAGTCAGGTGGCATACTCATCATCATCATCATCATCATCATCATCATCATCATCATCTTGGTGCTGGGTCATGATGATTTCAGTCCATTGGAGGATCACTGTCTAGATAGGATGAAGTAGGACCATGCACTCTTTTTAAGGCAAGTGGGCTGCAAAGGCACAGATGAGCTAATAGACTAGTTGATTTAAAGCCAGGATGATATTGCCAAGTTAGGAAGAAAACATTCTACTCTGTCTGTTAAATTCACATGAATCCCACATAGTTAAGAAAAACATGTAGAGTTGCTGCTCATTGCAGGTCCTCTTTATTATTTAAATTATTAAATTATTATTATTTAAATCCTTAATTTCCATTTATTGTCCCATATAAGTTGTAGGCACATTTTTTTTATCGAAAGACAAATAATAATAGCTCATAATTATAGCATGCCACAAGAATAGGACTATAGACTTGATATACCTAATAGCAAACATTCAGATGGACAAAATGAAACATGATAGTAGAATTATACTGAAGCCGCATTCTTGATTTGGAAAGAACTCAGATTCATGTTGTTGTTAATAATAAGTTTTTGAGTTGTAATATGGTGCAATCCATTCCATTTCTTTTAATAAATCTTCAATTTCTTTGTGTACTATTTGTTTTCCACCACAAATTTCCATGATTCCTGTTGTACACAAATATCCATGATTGCTGTAGTATTATATCAAGGTATCCCACATAAGTTGTCATCTCTTCTTCTTTACCTTGTATAACTCTTTTTCCCAAAAGAAAATACACAGATCGTTCCACACTGGCTCCTCTCCTTATCAGAGGCCAATCTCCAGAAAGCCATATATGAAATTAAATGAAGGTGTTCATAGCCCACATCTAATTCTCTCACTTTCTATTTACTATTTTCTCAGCTTACTGCTAAGACATGGGGGGAATGGTTTGAATGGTGGGTGGGATAACATTTAATGCCCTCCTTTCCCTAGATCCCTTTATTTATTTAGTTTAACATAAGCCTTCTGATTTTTAGTCTTCCCATTACAGAGTAACACAACCTGAAAGGTAACCTTATGCTTAGTTAGCTTATTACACTTTGCATCTTAAGTTTCTTGACAATTTATTTTTCTTTTTATGGTCTTAAGAAAATGGAGAAACCTGTTCCATGTTGAGATCACATTTCTTTCAGACATGCAAACAAAAATATCCAGGGGTGGTCTTAACGAGTTCCAGGGATAACTACAAAGAACCATGGATGTCCATTAGCCTTCTGTATTTGGTGCAGTTGGGCTTCTTTCATCAACCTGCCTTTATTTGGGGCATGAGTTGAGTCTGTGTCAAACTCCTGCTGATCTATGAAGACCAGTGGCGTAGGGCTTGACTTTTCTTGTCTCCAGGGGTTCTGAAAGAGCTCTATGGGAGAAACAAGGCAGCTGCTTTATAGTGAGTCAAACTGTGATCAACCTAGCCTTTCCTTCCTTCCTTTATGTCCAGCTTTCTGTTTAAAGCATTTTACAACAATTAAATTAAAAAAAAACAGTATAAAACCTAACAAAATTCATACAATCAAAATAAAAACCATTGTTAAAATAATTAACAATGAAAAGCTTGATGAAAAAGACAATGTCATGGTTTTCCTAATGACTGGGAACTAGATGCACTTCCTTAGGGAGAATGCTCCATGGTCTGGGAGTCACACCAACAGCTCTTGCTTGATAGTAGAACTTCTGTCAAGGAGGGCGTCTCCTGCTCCTCTGAGTAACTGTGCATGTTTATAGTGGGAGAGGGTTCCATCATATCATCAGGCCCTAAGTTGTTTAGGGCTTTAAAAATTAGCACTAGCTCCTTAAATTGCTCTGGGTAGACAGTTGGTAACCCATGTAGATATTTAGTACAACCATCTATGATTTCTGTATCTTGCTATGGTCAACATCCTGGCAGCAGTATTTTGCAGCCATTTCAAATCCTAGACATTTTTCAAAAGTGGCCCCATGTAAAGCTCATTGCAGGGTCAAAGCAGGTTGTATGCAAGGCATGGATAGCAGTTGTTAAGAATGATTGACTCAGGAAGGGTCACAGTTGGTGCATATGTCAATATAAATAAATAAACAAATTTGCAAATCTGGTAACAGCTGGGGATGAAGGACCACTTACCAAACCATCTTTCTTGGGGAGTTCTGGTTTATCCTTACCAATACTGCCTCAATCTTACCCAGATTAAATTTCAGCCTGTTCTCCTTCATCCAGGCCATCATCAAGATTAAGCACCACTCAAGGGCATTGGTTGCTTTTGTGAAGTTAAAGAAGGTAGGGAGCAATAGATCAGGATGTCATCAACATGTGGACACCCACCAACCCAAGCGGTTTCATGTAGAAATTCTAATCAATCCAGAGTTTCAGGTCAGAGTTTTTCCAGCCTTACCTGGAGGTGCCCCAAATTGCAAAGCATATATCACTGAGCTATATCCCTTCTCCAGCATTGACATATAACACTTCTAGGAATCAAGTATGTCACAAATAGTCTGTTTAGAACAGTAATCAAATATTCCATAGATTAAAGCACTCCTGGTTCTGTGCCTTTCAGTGTATTGAGCTACAATACTCATTAAAAAGGTAAAGGTTCCCCCCGCACATTTGTGCAGTCGTGTCCGACTCTAGGGGCCAGTGTTCATCTCCGTTTGTTAGCCGAAGAACCAGTGTTGTCCGAAGACGCTTCCATGGTCATGTGGCTGGCATGACGCGCCCGGAACGCTGTTACCTTCCCACCAAAGTGGTACCTATGAATCTACTTGCATTTGCATGCTTTTGAATTGCTAGGTTGGCAAGAGCTGGGGCTAGAGCTCACTCCGTCACGTGGGGCTAGGGATTCAAACCTCCGAACTTGTGATCTTCCAATCGACAAACCTGGTGTCTTACCCGCTGAGCCACCATGCCCTTTACTCATTACAATACTCATTACTCAAGTTGGAAAAATTGGCTAATTGTGAGATTTATCTACATATCTCTCAATTTAGTTCTATCCCAACTGTACTAGGGAAAAAGAAAGGAAAACTATTCCTTTTGTCCTGAGTAAGCACTGTTAATAGGAAAAGATTAGAGCAGAGCTTTCCAAACTGTGTGTCGGGACACATTAGTGTGTCGGCTGAAGTGTCTGGGTGTGTCACAGCTGCTGCTGCCTTTGAACCCTGCCAGGATTCCATGCAGGTCCTAGTGCCTGCCTTGTGCCCTGCTGTAAGAGTGTGTCGTGAAATGATGCTCTGCTGTAAGAGTGTGTCGCGAAATGATGCATGCCTAAAAAGTGTGTCACCAACATGAAAAGTTTGGAAAGCTCTGGATTAGAGGAATGAACCATATGTGAACTCTATTGCCAATTCGTTTAGATCTCAGGATCCTGTTTTCAGAGGCACTTACCACCTCCTGTCATGTCTTACTGAGGACATGTATAACAGCCTCATCTCACTCTAGATCATATTTTATATAAACCTGTGATTTGATCATGCCTGGATTAACGTTTTCAAGTTAACAATCTCAATGTTATTTTAAATTATATTGTAAAAGTACAGAATTTGACATTTTTTCAGGAGGGCATAGGAATAGCCAAGAGAATTATATCGAGAGATTGGAACCCTGGATATCAAAGATTCAAGAAATGTATAATTTATCCATTTTTAAAAAGCTGTTTTTTTAAACTAATCAAACAATGACATAATACATTTCCTTTTTGCATCAATTTCATAACGTGTTACAAGAACAGACAAATTTCTATGCACAATTTCATATATTTCTACTATATAATTGAATGAATATGTGATATATTAAGCTGATTTATATTCATTTTGTACATTTTTTTAGTTTTTCTGTTTAATTTTTGTTTGTTTTGGTATTACATATTTATAACTAATTCGTTGCATATTTTTCTGTTAATCTGTTTTTGTATATATATTTTTGTATGCATTTTTTCTCTTTTAAAAATCGGAATAATTTTTTTTAAAAATATGAACATTTGGGTAATTTCATAATATGGAATAGAAAAAGAGAAGGAGCCAAGGGTTAAACCGCTGAAGCTGTAGGGCTGCCGGTCGGAAGGTCGGCAGTTTGAATCCCCGCGCAACGAGGTGAGCTCTCGTTGCTAGTCCCAGCTCCTGTCGACCCAAACAGTTCGAAAGCTAGCGAGTAGATAAATTGGGTACCACCTTTAAAAAGTGGGAAAATATGCTGGCGTCCTGTCGGGGGTCGGTATCCACCAGACGGAAGATCTCTTCGAATGGCGGCGGTTACGACAGATCCCAGAAGCAACAACATCTACAGGACGTCAGCAACCGGCTCCGACGTAAGGCACCCTGGGACATGTAGTTCAGAAGCCAGGAAGAGTCAGTTCCCTTACCCCCTCCCCTTGCGTGTGGATTAGAAAAACATTGTATAATTGAATTGAAATGTATAAACGATGTATGTAAGCCGCCCCGAGTCCTCCGTTAGGGAGAAAATGGGCGGGGTATAAATACAAGTATAAGTAAATAAATAAATAAATAAATAAAGTTCCTCAATAGAAATGAGGGAGATGCATGTGAAAAAGGGGCAGGAGTTCATTTGCATGGTTGTGGCTGCCATCTTGACTTTTTTGACCCCCCTTCCTCCAGATTGCCCCTGCCCCTGCAGTATCATCTTCTACAGGGTTCTGGTGGGCCCCTGATTCTATGGAACATCTTTCAAGGGAGCACTGGAGGCCTATGGGTGATAGATAAGGCCTTGAGTTTAGCTCAGCTGCTGATGATTACATTTATTAAAGGATGACTAAGTGCTAAGTATCCCTTAGCTGGGCATAGAGGGCTGGCAAATTGGCTAAGCCCAGCTTTCCCCTTTCTTCCAACAGAGTCCTCCTGTGAATGAAGTTCTCCTCTGACATGCTACTGATCCAACCCATATTTTTTCCCCACTGCTAATCAGATTAGCAGCAGGAAAATGTCTTTGGCCATGCAAAATTCTTTCAAACTACTTAAAAGGCTGTTCAAACAACGAGCAATTGTTAAAAAAAACAGCAGGAATACCATCTGAGGAAATCATGTATAATTTGCCCTGTAAGCTCATTGTCTATTCTATTCTATTCTATTCTATTCTATTCTATTCTATTCTATTCTATTCTATTCTATTCTATTCTATTCTATGATAGCTTACTTCAAGATCTAATATGATTTGATATTTCATATTTTCCCGTGCCCTTTTCATGTTTGCTTCCATGGCCTGACCTTGGTGCTAGTGATCTATTGAAAACCATGGTGCTTTTGGATAAGTCTATTGCCAAATCACTTCTAATGAAAATCCAAAGAATGATAAATAGAACAGTGTGAAAAAGATTCAAGCCGCAAAACCGCTAGGTTAAGTCAACATAAAGAGGACAAAAGCATAAAAAATATACCAGTGAAGTTTTGAGTTTGCTTTTATGAGAACACAGAAATGGTTCATAAATGAATCTCTGTTCTCTATTATATCTTCTGTTTCTTCTGATTTTGTAACAGCTAAACATTTAGAGAAGTGCTGTTCCATACGCTTAACAGGGCAATGACCAATAGATAAAAGTATCTGGGACTTCATCATATCTGCAGTATATTCCACTTTTTATCGCTTGCATCTGATTAGAGTTTTTTTCAATATTTATCTTTTTAATAAATATTAACAGTTATACTGAATTTGTTGACATTTATCTTTTTTAACACTTGTTGCACTTTAGAGGGCACAATGATTTTCACTGGGAAATGTAACATGGGGAGAATTCTAAATCATTTGGAAACACTGGATGACTTTTATGTTTACATTAGGTTTTGGGATCTAGATTAGTGAAATTTGCAGTAGTACTCTCTTAGGTGAGGGGTGCGATGGCTCAGTGGTTAAGATGCCAGGCTTGTCGATTGGAAGGTTGGCGATTCGAGACCCGAGCGCTGCGTGACGGAGTGAGCTCCCGCTCTCGCCCCAGCTCTTGCCAACCTAGCAATTTGAAAGCATGCAAATGCAAGTAGATAAATAGGGACCACTTCGGTGGGTAGGTAACAGCGTTCCGCGCACGTCATGCCGGCCACATGACCACGGAAGCGTCTTTGGACAGTGCTGGCTCTTCGGCTAAGAAACGGAGATGAGCACCACCCTCTAGAGTCGGACACGACTGTGCAGGGGAAAACCTTTACCTTTACTACTCTCTTTGGTATTTTAAGTGACTTCTTTTCATCCATAATATTAGGTCAGTTTGATAGGTATATTTTATATTTGACTTTGACTGTATCTCCTTGCCATCTGTGTGTGTCTGTAAATGTATGTGACTAGATCTGTGGGGTTACCTCTAATATTATGTAATACTGTAGTTCTCCATTCACTACATCTCCTCACTTTCTTCCTCCCTTCAATTGCAGATACATTCCAAACTTGTTCCAAGAGATCCCTCAACTAACTGGAGCAGATCTGGGAAATATGCCAAGGTGCAGGGGCATAAGAAGGACTCCATTCTCCTGGAGAATATTCTTTCAGCAATAGATGGACAGAATTACACATCACCCAGGATTTGTATGGGATTACATGCAAGATTGGTCCACAACAACTCCAATTAGAGGGAATGGGGTACAAGTGGACTCCATCCTTTGCACACTCTCCAAGTTTGTGCATGTTTGCAAATATTCAATGCAACTGGCATAATTCCTAATATAAGATCTTTGTTCTGCATCCTGCAAAGCTTATCCAGAGCTGAGAAAAGACAGGTAGCTGCAGTGAAGATGCAGATGTTCATATTGCATGGGAAGAATCAGTTGAGGAGTTGAGGACTATACTTACAGTATGTGCTGGTGATATTTCAGGAAATGCTTCTTTCTCCACGTCCTAGAACAATCTTTTTTTTTTTAAAAAAAAAATATCCCTGATGCATGAAAGGGAGGTAGTGGTCTTTGTAACAGATGTGTACAAGCAATAGATGGACAGCCATCTGTTATGGATGATTTAATTTGGATTCCTGCACAGAGCAACGAGTTGAACCTGATGGTAAGCATAAATATTCCCATCCAATTCTATGATTCTAAGAGTCTTATCTGCCTACTTATCTATTAACCTGAAGTCTTATTTAGGCACAAATCATTTGAAGCATTGGATGACTTTTATGTTTACATTGGGTGGGGTCTAGACTAATGAAATTACAATAGAAATGTGCTTGATCGTTTAAGTGGCTCCTTCATAGTAGTAGTACTAGGTCAGTTCCATAGGAATATTATGTACTTGACTTTAAAATTCTACTACCATTTGTCAATACATTGAAAGGTCATTATTTAGACTTACTGAAAGCTGTTGGATATTGCTAGGTAGGAATTATGCAGTCACTGCCTACATATTTGGGAAGTGAATGAGTGCCATACCTCTACTGCAGCTGTTCCCAAAACTGCTTTACTTTTTTTGGCCTTCAGCTCCCACAATTTTCAGCCTGCAAGGGCAAAGGTACCTTCCAGATGTGTTGGGAAGTCCTACACGTGAAGGATGTAGGTTGAGGGAAAGCTGACATAGCAGATTGGTCCTTATTCTCCTGCCCATGGTCTTTCCTATTTTGAGACCACATTAGAGTGTTTTGGTGGTGCATAGGCCATCAATTTTTAAATATCAATGTTCATAGTCCTTTTTAGAAGTTGGAAATGAAAGCATCAGAGGTGTGCTCCACCAGGTAGATTTGAACAACAAAAATAAATAATAAAAAGGGAACTTTTGGTGGGGGGATGAGGAAGGGTGGATAGAGATGTAAATATAATTAAAATGATAAAGATTCATTTCACAGTTGCCTGATTTTCCTCATTTCCTTTGTTTTCCAAATTTCGGCAAGGAAGGACAATAATAAACAATTAAATTGTTTACAGAGTGCAGACACTTTTTTTTCCTGATGTGTCCCATGGCTTCTATTACAGAAAAGACACCATCAAAGCTTAGCTCATTTGGTTTTACCTCTATACTTATATAAGTCCAAAGGCAAATGCACTGTATTGGTTTTACTTTTGCCTGTCCCACAAGACAGAGTGTAGTTTTCCACCAATGTCATGTTCCTCTCTCCTCTCTCTTCTCTCTCCACGAATTAAGTTGTCCCTGTTCTTTGCTACAATTCCTTCATGTTTATAAGTTTAGTAGGGGGTCTACGGAGTGAAATGAAAAGCACATGTCTCTGTATTTTTACATGCAGTGAATGAAATATAATATGGCAGATGAATTATGTTGTTTATGGAGTTATGGATTTTCCTGAAGGACAACCTTACTGATTCAGAATTAAAACGTCCAAAATATGCTTTGTGTTTCATCTATTGATATCAGAAAGATACAATGGAGAGAATTGTATTTGGTTCCGGGGAAACTATTTTCCATGCTAATTCTAAGGCAAGGCATAATCAACTCTGCAGGATACTGCAACCCATGGAAGTAAATTAAAGGTAATGCTAGTTATAATAAGCTACCTTGTGGTTGTTTTACGTTGAAAGATGAAGCAGAAAGGTTATAAATTCATACACACATACCATCTGCAAAAATATGTACTTAATTTTGTACCCAGTGTCATTATTACAAAGCAGAACTGGGAAATACAGTGGCAATGTACACATCAGGCAAAAATATTTCATCAGAATCCCCCAAAGAAATCTGATTTATATCAAAATGCTGTGCATGTACAAACAAGCACTCATGCAGAGAGAGAGAAGACAGGGATGATGGGGTTGGTTGCACATTTAGAAATCACTGCTATAATTTAAATATATCTAATGCATTTCACCATAGGACAGACGAATGTGACCAGATGACTATGTGTTTGCACAATTTACTGCTGGTGCTGAGTGTTGATGGGAAGGTCTCTGATACTATTTTCTTTTAATTAAATTAGGTTTAAATTATGCTTTGAATAGTGCAACATCAGCCAGCCTATCTGGAAAAGTGATTTGGAATGGCAAAGCAGCTGGGTAAAATTCTGAACTTTGTTTTTCTCCCCAATCTACAATTTGATTTGCAGAATGAGTAAAGAAATATCATATTATATAAAACTGAGTCATTGAGATTGGAGAACTCTGGGTAGAATTTAAGTTATCCTCATTGGCAGAATGGCTTCGGTCTGAAAGACAAGGAGCAAATTACCCCCTTCCCTTCTGTTTTCAAAATTTGCTCTAGAAAAATTCTGGAACCATTAGGTGTACCTCCTAGTTGGTGGACATACTATGTCGAATGCAATGTACTCTTTAGATTAGAGATCCTGGAGTGCATAGAACAGGGGTGGGGAACCTTTTTTCTGCCAAGGGCCATTTGGATATTTATAACTGGGGGGTGGGGTTTCTGGGATTTCCGCAGACCGGGGGCCGGAGTTTGCGGGCAGGAGCCAATCGTGTGGAAGGGGCGGGGTTTGCGGGCAGGAGCCCCGCGGGCCTTATATGGCCTGCGGGCCTGATGTTGCCCACCCCTAGCATAGAATAACATGGGCAAGTTTGTGATAAAACTGGCCTTTCGTTGCACTTGTGCCAGACTGGCCCAAATATGTCAAAGGTAACCAGTATTGTCCTTGCTATCAGCAGGGAATGCTACATTGGAATGGATATTACTAGGGATGGTAACATGGTCTACTTTCTCCTTTTACCAAAATCATTTTGTGAATGCCTTGATTGATCGAAGCCATGATGGGAACTAGTGGGATTCAGTGATTCTTTGATCCACATCCCAGAGTCCCCAGATTATACCATGAAAAAACTCAAGCTTTTAGGCCAGGAGGGAAAAGCCTCAGATGTTGCTCAATTATAACTCCAGCTATATCTGGAGGCTACAGCTTCCCATCTGTGCTTTAGGCCCTAGGGTCTACTTTATTTGCTTATTCTCTAACTTAAAATGATTTGTATTATTAAAATATCCTTCTTCCTCATCCTTTGCATTTATGGGTCTGTAGCTTTTCATGTACAGTATGTAATAATGCTATACAATACTATCTGCTTCCATCAGGCTTAAATGCATTTAAAATATATTCTATAATAGTGGTAAAACCTTTCTTCCATTACATACAAATTATATATTATACCTTCTCTAGTAGTACATATGATGCAAAAGTAGTGTTGATTGGTTATGTGCCATCAAGTTGGTGTCAACTCTGTAGTGATAAAATAGCTAGACCTCCTGGATGAAATATATGGAACCCAAACAAGTTTTATTTGGGAAAAGAACACATTTAATTATATCAAAACAGAAAATTAATTTGTTTTTAAACCTTTTCTCTAAATGGTATATTAAGGGCATGTGTATTCCCTGAAAGTTTGATTAGTATCTACCAAAAAATATTAATACTTTTTAAAAAAATATGTGCAATAGCAAGCTAGGGCTTTTCTGTTTGGTTTCTCCTTTTTAAAAACATTCACATTTTGGCTAAAGTTGTCCATTAGATTTGAAGACAGAAAACCCTCCAAATGAAAAATTGGCATATAAAATTAATGACTGCTGAAGTTGGCAATGCTTCCTAGGAAACTGAGGTCCTTCTGGCATTTGTATTTGGAACTTCATCAAAGCTCAAAGCCTCAATTCAATGTAACAGCTGAAAAGTAAAGATGAGAGAGAGAGAGAGAGAGAGAGAGAGAGGGGGGGGGGGAGGGAGGGGGGAGGGAGGGAGGGAGGAAAATGTCTCCAGAATACCAGGTGCAAAGAAAAACTAAAAGGAACGATCATTTTGTAGCTGTGGTCAAGTTTCACTCCAATGAAACAATTTTTTTTAATATATATGGAAAAAATAGTCTTCTGAGATTCAGTGAACTCTAGTTCACTTTTCCTTCCTCTAATATTAAATTGGAAGTGAAAGTAAGAGTAAGGTCAGAAAACCCCACAAAAAGTGGGCAAAGCAATCTAAGCTGCCAAGCTGAACTTAGGAGAAATTTAGCTCTCTATGAATGACTAAACTGTATTAAGACAACACAGTTCCTTTTGGCCAAGCTTGACTAAAATCCAAATTTGATTATTTCTCTGAGGTGACATGTATTCAGTTTCATGCTTTTAAGATAATCCCCTGAAGCTTGATCTTTCTTGTATTATTTTGTTTTATACAGCAACATCTTTGAACTGTGAGTTTCGCATATATTGAACCAGATTTCAGTTTTCATGAGCAAAAAATAACTTTTACCCTTGACATTACTAAGAACGTCCTTGACATGGAGTTAATAGAATCAAAGGCAGGTTCAAGTCATCATGCAGCTGCCAACACATTCTCTCACTGACCAGATTAGTGCGCAAAGCAAAAATGTGGAGAGAATCATGTAATTGGGAAGTTAGACATACAAACAGTATCCCTCTCTTTAGGGGGAAAATGGCATATTATGTCATGGCTTTTAGAGTGATCCAGCTGCAAATCCTCATTTTAGGGGTGGGGTGGAACAGAAGCAATGTTGCCCTTCCCTTATTTTTAGCGGTTTAATTGCTAGAAGGAAATTGTGTTGGGATGAGCATTCTCTAATGGACTGAGCTTTTAAAATGTCATACTTCTGATCATTTCTTCCAAATGACTTTTCAGCTATTTCTGAGAACATTGCTCTGCGTAAATTCCCCACCTTTCCTGTGGCGACTCAGATCTGGAACTGTCATAGTATTGGTTCAAAATAATAATATCCCAGAGTTGGAAGAGGCCATTTAGCCCACACAGATGTAAAGGCTTAAGAGAAATCTAACTGGCACTTCCTAGTCACTGTGTGTTGCTGTATAAAATAAAGATGGAAAAGAAGGTAGATGGAAGATGGAAAAGAAGGTAGATGGAAAGATGGAGTAGGATAGTCTCTAGAATCTTCTAAAAGGTTAATAGATTAGAGGTTCTACCCACTTCAGGGCACATGCTGTTCCACAGAGTTGGGGCAGACACTGAGAAGGCTTGCCTTTTGGAACCCGTTCCGTTCCGTTCCGTTCCGTTCCGTTCGGTTCAGTTCAGTCCTGTAAGTACCCAGGAGCTAAACCATGAAAGACTTGATAGTTTAAAACCAACACTTTGAATTGGGACCACAACGAATTGGTAGCCAATGTAGTGATCAAAGAATTACTACTATACATCTTAACTTATTCCTACTGATAGCATTCTGCCTTACATGTTTTGGATCCACTGTAGTTTTTTGAGTCATCTTCAAAGGAAGATCCATGTCGAATGAGCTGCAGTAGACTAATCACATGGTGATGAGGGCACATGCATCATCATAATCAAGGTTTCCTGGTCCAGAAGGACTCATACGTGGTGCATGATACAGTTATTCAACAACCTGTGAGGAAAGTTAGGCTGAGAGTGTGTGACTGAGAGTATGTGAACTCCTTTGGCTAAGAATGGACTTAAACTTGGGATTCCCAGTTCAATACCTTAATCAAATCAAGTCCAGATGCTCATCAATACCACATTGTGGATGGGTTGCCCACAGACCTGCTATTAACCAACCACAGCTGAAGACCAGGTAGCCCAACTCTCCAGCCCTCTGGGCCCAAGGGAAAAGCAGTAAGGGCAGAAGCAAGAACTGGCACTAAATTAGAGGTCCCTTTTCTTCTGGAACAGTCCACCCCGTGTTTTCTGGATATCCATTCCTGCTGCCTTGGGTATTATATTCACTCTTCCTCCATTCACCTTCCAACAGCCACATTAATTCCTTTCCCAGGCCTCCCTCCCACTAAGGCCTAGTAAAGACCCCCTTTATAATCCCCTTGGGATTAAATCAAAACCTCTTTTGATTGTTGAATTATACTGACTTTCCTGAGTCTGAACCTCACTGAATTTAATGAGTCTTATTTCTGAATAGACTATCCATGTAATCTACAGTTAATGAATCAACGTAGTCAGAATTTATTTCATATAAAATACACTAGCATCTATCCATTGATTTAGTAATCATTTTCCTTTCTCCTTCCTCCTCCCTCCCTCCCTCCCTCCCTCCCTCTTTCTTTCTTTCTTGACGCCAGGGTGAAACATAGAACTGAAATGACTTATATCACTATCCTGCACATGTCTTCCAAGAAGGAAAACTGAGTTCAAATGCATCTTATACCCAAGCGCATTAGTATAAGATCACAGCCTTAGTCACAAAATGCAACTTTATTCTTATAACTGAGAGTCAGTGCTATGGCATATTTCGGTACATTTTATATATAATCTTTATATCATGTCTGTGTTATGGATACAAACTATTTCTCCTATGCTTATGTGTATCTTCAGTTTCATGCAATTCTATACATGGTTCCTGAGAAGTGAACCCACTGAGTTCAGGGAGAATCTCAGGTGAATGAGTATAGCACTGAAGCCCCAGTTGAATAAACAAAACTGAACACTTTCTCCCAGCTCCCAAAATATTTAAGCACACAGTACCCTTTTCAAATGAGAAAAAAAGGAGAAACTTTTCTGTAGATCATAGATTAGATTAGAATACTCTCTTCCTACCATTTTCACTCTGTTATGGCACAGGGGAACTTAAATAAAGAAACTTGGCTAGGTTTTGAAAGGCATAAATTAAGAGAGGCGGAGCTAGAAAAGCCCCCCTAGAGCCCCAGCACAAAAGAGTTCAAATGCTGAGCTTTCAGCTGTTTGAGATAAAAGTCCTACAGCTTTCCAATCTTCCTTTTTGCTCCTGCCAATAACCAGGAGCAATTTACCGCCAGAGAAATAACAGAGATAAATAAAGCAGAATAAATACACACCGGACTGAAGAGATAGTAATTTCACTGACTATCAAAAATATCAAAGCATACATCTCTCTTCCCCCGCCCCGCCCCCACACATGCCACATTGGTATTTGAAGTTGAATAAAGGCTGCCTTCACCCATATGACATGGGACTGGGTTATTCGAGCGACCGCGTCTCCCCAATTACATCTGTCGGTCCCATCAGGATCAGCAGGAGAGGCATGTTATGGTTTCCGTCTACGAAAGAGTGTCGTCTGGCAGGACCCAGGAAGGGAGCCTTTTCTGCCATAGTACCCGCCCTGTGGAACATCATCCCCCCAGACCCTAGATTGGCCCTGACCCTCTCGGCCTTTAGGAAGGCCCTGAAGACATGGCTCTGCCACCGTGCCTGGGGGTCCGGCAATGGTGCGGAGCTCGTACAATGGCTGTATTGAGCTGAAGTAGAATGAATTCTGCTGCTGGTCATGATTTAAGTTTTTTAACTTGATTATGGACAGTTTTTATATGTTTGTACAGTATATTGGTTTTTAAATTGTTTTTATTGTATTTACCTGTTGTGAGCCACCCAGTCTTGTTTAGATGACTTGGGCAGCCATACAATAATAATAACAACAATAATAAAGCTACCTTAATAATTCTTAGATCCTCAGTTAGGACTTGAATTATTAAGTTTTCACCAGTCTTTGACTGTGAATCTAATCTTATTATTACATAATAATAATAATAATAATAATAATAATAATAATAATAATCTGGTTCATAGATGTTGCTATACTGGGTGATGCTAGGATAGAAGAAAAACAATTGGAAAAAATTGCGAAATACCGGGACTTGTAGATCAAAGTTGAATGCTTATGGAAAAAGAAATCCATTGTTATACCAATCATGATTGGAGCCCTAGGAGCAATAGCTAAATGATTCCCCCAATATTTGGAAATTTTGAATTTATCAGACCTGAACGCCCTAATTTTACACACACACAAAAATACCCTGCTTGGAACTGTCTATATCCTCAGACACTAACTTTATATTTCTTAGGTCCTTGGTTAGGACTTTAATTATTAAGTTTCCACCAGTCTTTGACTGTGAATCTAATTGTAGATTAATAATAATAATAATAATAATAATAATAATAATAATAATGTGATTATACCTTTAATATTATTAACCAACAACATCTGCCTATCCCAAGTCCTTGGGAAGGACCCAATAGGTGGACAAAAATCCATATCCAGTCTAAACATCTGGCTGACTGTGCGATCAACCATGATAATGATGTTACTATATATTTTTTTAAAAAAGAATGAAAATAATTCACTATCAATACAGTTTCAGAGTCTTAGAGCATATCCTTAAACTTCTCCACTCTTGTTCTAATGCCAGCTTAAGTCTAAGATGGTTTAACAAAAACTTCTCCTGGACAGAGATGCTTTGGTCCAGGCTTGCAAAAAATTCAGTCTGGACTGCAAGCCAACAAGACCATCCCTGCTCCCGTGCCCTCCCAACTTTCCTTTTCAGGAGGACAATTGTCAATCAGTTTCCTTTCTGTGGGCTCTCTTACAGGACAAATATATTTTCATATAAGTTAAATTTACCCATATAAGCATCAAAATGCACATACTGTATATGCAGGCATGACAACCAGCTTTAAAATGAATGTTCCTTTCTTTTCCTCAAGGAGGTCTGCTGCAGCTTTTGTGACAAGTCTTTCTCAGTGGCATAGTGGCTGTAACATTTGCTTGATATGCAGGATGTACTCTCTTTGAAACCCAGTAGAAATGTGGTGTTTTTCATTTACTATTTTTCTGTTTCTAAGTTCTTACTTTTCCACTGGGCTATTTTTTCTTTAATAAGTCTACCAATGCACCACTATATTGTTTTTCCAGTCAAAACCTGAGATAGAAGGGTTTCCAGTCAAAACCAGTGAAACCTTGAGGTAGAACAGTTTCACCCCCAACTTTATGTAAAGGTGAAACCCTTCAACCTCAAGTGACTGGAAAACAATGAAATAGTGCACTTATTTTTTTAAAAAGTCCACTAGGAAAGAAGGTCGCTTAAGGGAAAAAAATCTACTTAAGGTAAGCTCTTTTTTCCTTAATAAAGGAATGAATCATAACATACAAATGAAGTATGTTTATTTTTGTTTGTTGTATGTTTGTTACTATAACAAGCAGCAGTTGGCTTGGAGAAACCAATTCCAGCAGAACTAAGAAATATACACTGCCACTCCAAACTCTTTCTTCAGGCAATTTTTGTATTAGAACATCAAGAGAGATCAGTTGTACAGGGTGACTGAAGGGAAAGAAACATACCACAAAACTTTATTTTCTGGAAGTGATGCACATTTGGGCATGAACTCATGGACTTGCTGGGATGTGTTCTACAGCCAGCACAAACAAGTGAGAAAAGAGTGATTGCTTGTACAGAATGAGACAAGGAAGGCGTTCCATAACAAAACCTCTCCACTGCTCGCCAACCAACCCTGATTTCTGAGATGTGAGTTGCCACTGATTCACATATATTACACTTTTCCCAAAACAGGAAAATAACACTTAACCCACATTTTAAGTTAATCTAACTTTTCTAAATCTCTCCTGCTGCTAAATGCTTCATTCTTGTTGTTTGTTTGTTTATTTGTTTTATTTATTTATCAGATTTATCACTGCCCATCTCCCACGAGGGGGACTCTGGGCAGTTTAAAGGTAAAGGTAAAGGTTCCCCCCGCACATTTGTGCAGTCGTGTCCGACTCTAGGGGCCGGTGCTCATCTCCGTTTGTTAGCCGAAGAGCCAGCGTTGTCCGAAGACGCTTCCACGGTCATGTGGCTGGCATGACGCGCATGGAACGCTGTTACCATCCCACTGAAGTGGTACCTATTCATCTACTTGCATTTGCATGCTTTCGAATTGCTAGGTTGGCAAGAGCTGGAGCTAGTGCGGGAGCTCACTCCACATGCAGGGCTAGGGATTCGAACCTCCGAACTTGCGATCAACAAGCCTGGCGTCTTACCCGCTGAGCCACCACGCTCAGTTTACAACAGAATATAATTCATTAAAGGTAAAGGTAAAGGTTCCCCCCGCACATTTGTGCAGTCGTGTCCGACTCTAGGGGCCGGTGCTCATCTCCATTTGTTAGCTGAAGAGCCAGCGTTGTCTGAAGATGCTTCCATGGTCATGTGGCCAGCATGATGCACGCAGAATGCTGTTACCTACCCACCAAAGTGGTACCTATGAATCTACTTGCATTTGCATGCTTTTGAATTGCTAGGTTGGCAAGAGCTAGGGCTAGTGCGGGAGCTTACTCCGTCACGCAGGACTAGGGATTTGAACCTCCGAACTTGCAATCTTCTGATCGACAAGCCTGGTGTCTTACCTGCTGAGCCACCACACCCCATTAGAAATAGACTAAAATACACATTAATTGACAATTTATGAATATAATAAATATAATTAAATCCAAATGGCCGAAACTTCTTAAGTCCATGGGGAAGGGCACTCCAGGGCCACCCTAAGGCACTAGCCATCCCCAAGGGTGTACTTTCTCCTTCCCGCCCCAAGCATATTGACACAACCAGGTTTTAAATTTTTTCCGGAAGTCCAGGAGCGAGGGGGACTGTCTTATCTCCGGGGGAAGAATGTTCCATAGGGCAGGGGCTACAGCAGAGAAGGCACACTTCCATGACCTCACTAGATGGAATTCTTTAACTGATGGGGTCTGTAGCATGCCCTCTCTGCATGCCCGGGTGGGACAGGATGACGTGAAGGGGATGAGACGGTCCCTTAGGTAACCTGGTCCCATGCCATGTAGGGCTTTAAAGGTGATAACCAACACCTTGAATTGGACCTGGAAGCAGACTGGAACCAAGTGCAGCTCACGCAGCAAAGGTGTTACATGTGTCCTCCTTGGGACACCCAAAATTGTCCGCGTGCCTGTGTTCTGGATCAGCTGTAGCTTCCGGATATTCTTCAAGGGTAGCCCCATGTAGAGCGCGTTACAGTAGTCTATGTGGGAGATATTTGTTTGGAAAGATGGGTATGAAGGATTCACAAAACTGTGACAGAAATCCTACTTGGCCATTTTGCAATGAGAAGACTCCTAAATTTATACAGATAGGTTCTGTCTTATATACAGGCTTTTAGGGCTAAAGGCAATGAAAATGTTGTGGGGAAAAAAACAACTGAGCATGCAGTCATAGGAGTTATTGTTGTTGTTCCACTGCTATTCCTATTATTATTCCTGTGAAAACTAGCATCACTTTTTATAGTGCTCTAAAATATAATTTACTGTGTAACCATATTAATCATAACCACCACCTTGTGTATATTTGCCCTTCCCTTTAATTTAGACTGTGTTCAAGCCAATGTTTGTTCAGTCCAAGGCTGTGACCTGCTTTATAGAAGAGTTCATAGAAACCAGCTCATGGAAAAGCAGTGACCCTACCTGGCTGTAAAGTCAACAGTTACAGCTATAATTTCAGAAGATTTCCAAAGACCTAAGCCTCATGCTGAGAACTTTGAACATCATTTAATAGTTCTTGTGTTTATGAGAGGGAGGGAAGAACCCAAAGCCACTTAGTAGAAAGCATGAGCAACTGGTTTATGCTGTTTTTTTTTTCCTTCCAGAGCCAGACCATACGAATCCTCTAATGACTTCACTAAAAAGCCTTTCTTGGCAGAATCCTGTCTCTCCCTTCCCAACAAAGCAGTTTTTTACAAGAATGTTAAGAAAAATAAGGAAATCAAATATTGTTTCAAAAGTAAAATGCAAATCAATATACTAAGGTAAAGCTCAGGGTTTCTACCTGAGGATGGAGAGTAGGGATGTATGAAAAATTCCTTCTTGGCTCAAAGTGTGACTGATGCTCAGAAGGGGGCATTTCTAGCATTGCTTCATCCATCAAGGACTGAAATTGGCAGTAAATCTACATCATGGCTGAATCAACTCTAGATTAATCCCCTTCCACTGCAATCAATGGGAGGTAACATGAAGGAGGGAAGAAAAATTGTTTTAAAAAGAAGAAACAGTGAAAATTGTTCTTCTCTTTTTCTCATTCATAATTAAGTTTACATCTTCACTTCTCTGTCTGCATTCATCAACTCCACTCCATAAGATTAGACCACCTTCATTCACATCTAGGAACTAACTTTCTCTTAGCTCAACAGACCCTTCCTTCCTTCCTTCCTTCCTTCCTTCCTTCCTTCCTTCCTTCCTTCCTTCCTTCCTTCCTTCCTTCCTTCCTTTTGCCATGCCATGCCATGCCATGCCATGCCATGCCATGCCATGCCATGCCATGCCATTCCTTCATGCTCTTTAACATTTACTCCTCTTACATTCCAAATCTCAATCTCTTTGTATGCCATAGTTTCAGCAGGTGGCCCCACAGATATTGACCTCTGCCATCCATTATGGCTTTGGTCAGTTGTGGCTTTCATATAATGTAAGATATAGAAAGTGTAGACTAGGTTACCAACCATAGTAGTTGTATCCATGCCACATGCAGCATTCCCTGCTAATGGTAAGGACATTACTGATCAGTTTGGCACATTTGGGCCAATATGCCACAAGTGCAATCACAAACCAGTTTTATTCAATATGGCAGCTTAAACATGATATATCCTAGGACATGTGGGTCAGGTTTTCTAATTGCCATCCAAATATAGACAGGAGAAACAGACTTTATTTAAAATCCATTAAACATGCAAGTTTGTTTTCAGCCAGGTCCTGTTGCAAAAATCAGAATCTAAGTGTCTTAGTGTTCTTCACTTTATTCAGTTTTTTAAAGTATTTTGGAAAATCTTCTGAATGCCTGCAGAGTTTAGACAGAATATTGCTACTCAGGCTAGCCACCACTGAACATGAATTGTAAAAATCCCATTTTTGAAGTTTGATATTTAAACTTTGCATAAGAGGCTCTTTTTACATTCAGTAAAATGTAAAAACATTTTTCTTCCCACTGATCTCTGAACTATTACAAGCTCACTGGTAAATTTGACAGGCAACCTTATAAGTGGATATGAAGTCAGTTCTTCTGATCAATTACACTGGAGATGGTAACCTAGGGCACCCCAGCTGCTTGTAGCCTTTGAGTCTCTTTTTTCTGTTCCTGGAACCTCTTCTGGCCAGTATTGCTGAAGATTGGTGGAACATATTTTCATCATTCTGTGGCAGGAAACATATGAAAACTGTCCAGCAAGCCCAACAATAAGCTTAACAGAATTTTAAAAGGAAGAATGATCTGCTAAACTCTCTTCAAGGAACAAATAACCACCCACTTTGTATTTTGGGGCTCTCATAAGTGTAGCATTTGGGGATTACCAGATTGTCCACACCTTATTTACACAATCCCTGTAAAAATACTGCCCAGCTTGATTTTCCCTGCTTATTAGTAAATTTGACCTTAATCTCTCTACTCAGTTTCTGGACAATCTCACAATCCCCATAAAGATACCACTGATTTGATTTGCCCTGCCTATACAAGCAGCATGCAACACATTATTGTTCCATCCCAACTCCCAATCTGAAGCCAGCCATTACTCCCCCTCCATACCCAAACATATGGAGGGTCTATATATATATATATTTTATTAAGTTTTATTAGGTTTTTAAATATACAAAGCTAAAAGTTAAAGATGAAACGGAAAAAGAAATACAAATTAAAAGAAAAGAAAAAGAAAAGTGCAGTAAAGAAAAAGAAAAAAAAATAAAGAAAAAGACATACATAGAAATTAGATAACCTCCGATCCGTCTATGGTCATAAGAATAAAGTAGATAGTTTGTTTTAACATGCTGGCTATTCATATAACATTCATATATTTTTCCTTGTCTATTATATACTACTTATCTATAATCTAATCATCAAAACCCCATATTTAGCTTTACTCCTCCTGCTTTTTGCAAATAGTCCATCAAAAATTTCCAATCATTAAAGAATAATAATTAAAATTTTCTTTTAGTAGGCAAATCAATTTGTCGTTTTCTGCCATTTCTAGTAGTTTCAACATCCATTCCTGTATTGTTGGTACACTTTAATTTTCCCAAAACTATACATATGTAAGTAAAGAGAATTTTTTTTTTCTATTTATGCATCCCAAATTCCAGATAAAAAGAAAAAATTCTAGTTTAAGTCTTTTAATTTATACCCAACCATACTATTATACTATGCATATAGAAATAAAAAGAAAAGAATTTTTCTATTTATACAACCCAGATTCCAAACAAAAAAGAAAAAATTCTGATTTAATTCTTTTAAGTTATACCCAACCCTACTGTTTTTGATCTCTCACTATAATATTTCTTCAGATTTTGCTCTTTTGTAACTTTTCTCACAAAATATCTTGACAATTTCTTATCTCTAACGTAATGTGAATCAACTCTGAAAATTTTATCTATCTCAGAGTCCATGTCTTCTTCTTCTATCTCTAAATATTGAACTAAAGTATCAACTATATATTTTCTCATATTCTCATCTAATTTTTCCAGGGCTCCTCTCAGTCTCAAAATACATTCTTCTTCTCTCATTTCTGGTAATACAATAGCATCTAAATTATATTCCATAGTAATAGAATCTGATTTAATCTCCAATTTCTTAACCTAGCCTTGTGTCTCTTTAAAATCCCCTGGAAAAATATTTGCAATTTCTTTGACAATCTGTATTTCATTTCTAAATTCTTTTTTTGAGTCTTCCTTCATCACTTCCATTTTCTCTTCTACTTGTTGATCTAGGATATTGTCCATTTTTTGTCTATTTTTATATCTAAAGAAGTAATTAAGTCATCCATCTTTTTCTCCAAGGTAACAGTTAAAATATCCATCTTTTCCTCCAAGGCAGTGGTTGAATCATCTATTTTTTTGATTCAGTGCTGTAATCGCATCCAATATTTTTTCCATATCTGATGTTGGTACTTCTGAAGGTGCAGCCATGGACTCCATTTCCTTATCTCTATCCCTCTTCACTCTTGCAACCGCAGTAACCAGGTTGTATATAATATTCCTGTAAAGAGAAAAGAAAAATAACAAAAGACAAAGGAAAACCACTATAAATAATAAAAAAAAAGAAAAAGGGAAGAAGAGGGATAAAAAATTATTAAAGATTCATAAGAAAAAAAGGGGGAAGAGAGGAAAAAAAAATCCAGATACAATAAAAAATAAAAATAATAAAAATAATACTGCTTTTTCTTAATAGATGTTGCATAAAAAAAGGGCAAAATGTACTTTGGTAAAATCAACAATTCTCACATAAAAAAAATAAAAGATAAGAGTACAACGGGTAAGTCCTTTAGCTGTAGTCAAAATATCCTTGAAAATGTAATAACAATCCAGTTCTCAGGCAAGCTTATAATCACAAGTCCCAAAGAGGAGAGAGAGAAGAAAAAAAAAGAGAAGGGGGGGGGAAGGAGAAAGCCCCAACTCCAAATGTCTTCACTCTCCAAGACAAAAAGCAACAAGAAAATCCACTAAAATCCCATATAATAAGAAAATTCCCAAAACTGTTCAAAACAAAAATATTCCAAAAATACCCATTATAATCCAAATAATTTCCAAACGCATTACAGAAAAAAAAAAAGGAAAAAAAATACCATCTCAAGATGAAAAGCAGAAAAGCAAAGAAATAAGGTAAAAGGCAGACCGTTAACCCATTTGAATTCAAAATCCAGAGAGGAAAATAGATTAGTCCCACTTCAGTAAATAAGCCATTCGTCAATAGTCAATGTCACTCCATTTCACTTCCAAGTAAAGTCATTATTCTTTAAGCTCCCACCATTTCTCAAGTCTTCTTTAGCAAGAAAGTTACACAAGCACCAGCAGCATCGGTCATGTCCATAGAAGGATCTTAGCAGATAATATATAAAATTAAAATAAACACAAATATAAAACAGTGACTAAAAGTGCTGAATTTAGGTGCTACTTATCTGAAAAGATTTCGCTGTTTCCTGCAGAGCAATAACGATGGTCCTTCCAGTCGCTTTCGTCGCTTCAATTTCCTTTTTCCCGTGGTGGAAAAACGGGAATTGGGAAAGAGCGACGATTCCGGCAACCCTTGTGGTTTATCTTCTGATCCCCTTTTCTTCAAAGGGGAGATTTCAGCAGTTTTATTTCTTTAAAAACCGCTGCAAGCAGGCAAACAGCTGAGCCGAGCCAGGAGCGCTCGGTTCAGCGCACCGGCGTCTTCAGCACCCGGAAGCGATCGGAGGGTCTATATATTGAATGTTGGGGAAAGTACCTGATTCCAAAACTATGGTGTTGTGGCATCTTCAGTGGGTTCAGTGGAAATCTATATGGAGGAAGAAAAGTGTTTTGATGAGTAGGCAGCTCTTTCCCCATACCAGTTAGCTTAGGTGTTTTAGGAAGATAGTCAAACACCAGTAGCACCAGTAACAATCAAACAGCACAATATACCCTAATCAAGGAACTATTAACTCAGTCAATCACCCAAACAGCACACAACAGCCCAATCAAGGAACTACCAAGGAGAGTACAAGACCCCCACCAACACAGGCAGGACAAACCAGGGTATATAAACAGAGAGCAAGTCCCACTCCCTTTTCACACTGAAGACGTTGCCTAGTCTGGCAATGAAACGTCTGCAAGAAAACAACAAGGCTCAGAGAGCACCAAGGACTCCACAGATAGTCAAATACACATGGCAAAGAGTGAAAACACAGAAGATTAGAGCAAGAAGTTTATTTTTTCTCCTTTCTGCGGGGAGAAGGACAAACATATTTTTGTTACTCCAGAAGTTGCATTCTCCTGGTATACAGTGTGTTCTGTTCGGAGTATGACCACCAGAACTTTATAGAAATAGTTTTATTATATAAAAACTATTTACAAATATAAGTCCATCAACACAACTGAAGGTTACTGGATCAACTAGATATGCTCAGAGGTAGGCAGCTATGCAGTAGCACAATCTAGAGTTCAGCAACAAGTAGACAACAATTCTGGATCAAGAGGCTAGGTAGATTGGTTCAGACTAGGAAACTCAGGATCAGATTCTTCTGAATCACTGGGAAGCAGAGCTGACAAGGCTGGACTGAAGTCTCTGGAACTAAGATTGCAGGGCAGGCTGGATAAGGTTCTTCTGGATTCTCAGGATAAACTGGACTGGATTCTCTGGATTTTCTAAGGAATTGGACTGGAACTGCTAGGTTACTGGACTGGAACTCCAAGGTAAACTGGACTGATTCCTCTGCGACACTGGACTGGAACTGAAAGGCAGACTAGACTGGTTCCTCTAGGACACTAGACTGGAATCACTAGGCAACTGGACTAGAACTGCAAGGCAGACTGGACTAATACCACTAGGCAACGCTGCCTGTAAACCAGGCAGGACAGGGTTCGATAAACTAGAAAGCCCCCAAATGACAGAACGCAACGATCCAGGATCAACGTGACAAGACACAAAGGGGTGAACAGAGTACTTAGCTGAAGCCTCGCAACGCTGCCTTGCCAAGGCTGCTGAATGCTGTGAAGCAACTGGTGCCAACTGATGAAAGCCTGAAGCAACTGAAGCCTTCCTGGCTGGGCTTGCTGAAGAACTATGAGATAAGGTTCTGATCCCTCCTGATGCTGAAGCAAACTGGGCTTCCAATGCAGCTGGGATCAATTCAGAGATGAGGGTTGGCTCTGGCACCATTGTGGCTACAGGGCAGGGTTCCAAGGTTGGTTCAGGCTGGACTTCTCCTGAAGAAGCTGGTAGCTTAATAGAACATTTGTCTCTGGCGATCAGGTGCTTGCTCTTTCGCCCTTTTATCTTGTTTTCGGCGTGCCTTCTCTCCTCGGGAGCCAATCGGGACTCCCTCTGTTTGGCGCACTTATCTGCCCGCCTCTCTCTCTCGCTGATTGGTGCTGAACTAGGAAGTAAGTCAAGAGCACCAATCAGCTTCTCAGGATTCTCCCGCGCTGCTGGGTCATTTCCGGGTCCGTTGCTCTGCACCTGCTTCTCTGGCGTCTCTGAGTCTTGCACCTGTCCATCACGAGACTGATCACAAGTGTTGCACTTTTGAACCTGCACCTGTTCATCATGAGTTCTTGTCAGTTGCTGCACAGGGTAAGTTTTGTTTCTCTGTTTGCTTTAGTTTTCCTCAGAGTCAGAGTCAGAGTCAGGCTGGAGTCAGACAGGTTGGCTGTAGGAACTTCCCAGTTGCCTTCAGCCACCTCTGCCTGCTTTGCTGGCTAATCATTCTTTCACCCGTTGCTTGTATTTGTTTTAGTGTAAAAATATGGGTTGTATATGTGGGAGAAGAGGGATCTTGGTATCCTACTAGGGAATTAGGGGAGTTGATGTTCAAGACGTTTGCAGAGAAGGTACTGCTGAAGTTGGTTAGAAAATAAATCATATGCTACATACATTATTTGTCAGGCCTGAGGATGACAGCAACTGTCTTCACTAAGTTAACCTTTCTTTGTTACCTA